>JAJEKB010006725.1:0-11214 GCA_022393335.1 Macrotrachela quadricornifera | reverse complement strand
TATTTGATTGATGGTGATTCTGATGTAAAAAATCACCAATGCAATTCAAATCCAATAATAATTTATCTATAAGTAATTACTCAAGACGTTAAATACTACTTTTGTATAATGACATATGAAAATTAAAGCTTCTTGAGATTTTGTAATAAATTTTGAGTAAATTATACAAAAGTAGAACTTAATGTCTTGTGTAGTTAATTATATATAAATTGGTATTCGATTTGAGTTGCATTCGTGAGCTCTTACATCAGAATCGCCATCAATCAAATATTTGAAAAAACTAGATAATGATGTGAAGATTAAGAAGTTAAAAGTTAATGTTGTTTTACTCATAATCATTTTTTATGTTCATATTTATGTTTGTCTAGTTCATTATATTATTTTGTTTTTGTAAGATCTTGTAAAAATTTAATTATACATTAAAAACTACATAAAATCTACTATTTATTTAAAATTTAACATGAATTCTTAAGATTCATCAATTTTCATATACAGGAGTTTTATTGACCGACTTTTCTCGTGTCGGATAGCATAGATCAGACAGGAAATAGTTACTGGTGCGTATAGGAAATATTTAGAAAACTATGTACGTAATTCAGCGACATGGTTAGCGTTCTGTTGAAGAAATGATATTCGACAGTTGGATTTGAAACTCATTCTACTATGTTTATTGATCAAAATCAAACTGAATGAGTGACATGGTAATATGTATATCAACGATGATATCAATAATCAAATGGAAATAACTGCAAATAATTGCCGTATGTCGACATAATAATTGCTTTAATACTAAACAATCTAGCCAAAGTAAAAAAAGGTAATGTTTAAAATTAATTAAATTTTTGTGCAATGATGAATGGGAACAAACCTCTTCGAATAATCATACACCGAACAAGGTACAATCTAAAATGAAAAAGCTTTAAAATTTCATGAAAAAAGGTAAATATTGCAAATATCTTACTAGGAAAAACGATAGTCGACTGCACAATTTCAAAATTTGTTCTCTTGTTTTCGATTGTCATTCAAGATTTTTTCACATTCTTTAAAAAGCCATCGAACACCACAAAAAGTATATTTTGAATATTCGTCTAATACTCTTCTATCGTTTAGTGTTACAAATACCTATCTATTGTAGAAGCGTTTTCATTAATAATTCAATTAAATCTATTTTAAATGATTTCTTTCTGTTATATAATCATGTTTTTCACTTAATTAAATTTATCATCTAGATTAAATTCTGAGAGATCTATCAGTTAAATAATTAATTAATTAATCAGATGTTTTCTTCTAGATATTGATCTATATAAACAAGTCTCTTCTTTAACATCTTAACTATATTTTAAAATTATCTTTAATTAAGTTCTATATACTACGAAGGATCCTGAAAGATTCTTTGCACGATTTGAGGAAGAACCGCAGTATATACACTGTATCATTCTAGAAATAACTCCATTTGAAACAATGGAAATCTTGAAAAAGCTTGAATGCAACCTTTATAAGAGTCACTGTATGGTAAGCCATGATCGAAGTTGCTTAATCGAGATTTTCAGATTTGCTCCATTTTTTAAGATATAGTAGAGGAATATGGTTGATAGATTTTGGCGTCAGCTGATTTTAAAAAATATTGAATCCTCGGGATTTTATAAGCGCTTTACGAAAAACCTCAAAATTCGAAAAATCAAAAATTGAGGGTACAAATAGAGCAATATTTCAAGAACGGTTTCGTCAATCGAGCTGAAGCTTTCTAACGGATATGTGCCTTAGTTAGTTACACTTGCTATAAAATTTTCATTCGAAAATCTTTAGCCGGTAGATTTCTAGAAGCCCTTTAATATTTGCAAAACTTCACATTTTTCGCAACTTTGATTCCTCATAACTTTTGATAGCAATTAGGTGGAACATTGAAATTTTTACTATTAACAGACCACTAGAAAATGTATGTTCCGTAAAAATTTCAGTCTTCTCATTCGTCTACTGTCTTCAGAAACCCGTCCGAAAAGCGGGTTTTTCAAAAAGTTGGGGTTTCAGAGATCGATTTTCTCCCAAGAAACGGATCCGTTTGTGGCTGAGTTTTTACAGATTGAAAGTACTATACCTAGGCTACGATCTCAGAAAAAATCAGCCTGGGATCTGTAGAAAAGGCTTTCAGTGAAAGTCCTCTTTCCCAGATTTTTGAAAGGTAGGTGGTCTTCATGTATGATTTTGACGTTTAAAATTTTCAATTTTATTATACTGAGATCTATGTAATTTTTCATGGAGAACATGATGGTAAAATTCGTTTCTTTTGCTCAAAAATCTAAGAATATTGAACTTTGACTGAACATTTTCATCGATCGAGACCTATACAATTTTTCATCGAAAATTTTTTTAATGTAGAATATAATAGTAACATACTTTCTCCTTCCTTTAAACATCTGAGCATCTACTATGAAATAGTATATGTTATTTGAAACTTTTTTTATTAAAAAATAAAAATAAAGATACCAAATAACTATAAAAATGAAAGAAGAAATTCGAACTAAAACTATGAAACTTTAATTGCACACTTGTCACCTGAAATGAAGTAAGAGTGTTCTGTTATAATGAATATTAAGTAAAAACAATTTCTATTATTCTTTCTCGTATTATGAGATATGTTTTTACACAACGAATCTACTTTCATTCTGTCTCATACTATCACGTTTATGATAATGGTATTTTTTTAAATTTTTATCGTTTTTGACGACGTGTTCTCTATTTGGATTTGTTTTAATGCTTATTTACAGAATATTTGTAAAAAAGAAAGAAGCATATATGTTACGGGTTGATCAAAATATATTTCATTAACTCATGTGTTTTATTCGTTTTGCCGTTGCTTTGTCTTTCGAAGAGAAGCCCTGTGGTGTTAATGAGAAATATACTGAACGGATAATCATTTAAGATGCAACCAAAGAAACGATGAAAAAAATAAGTTTTAGTAAAGACAAATACATAATAGATGAATTTTAACACCTAGCGACGACTGAGTTTCATTATGTAGGAGTTTACTTAAAGTATATTTTTGCTGCTTGATCTGTCAGTAAAGTCCTGCGGGAACGGGAACAATATTATAAAACTGATGTTCTCGAAACAAAAAATATGTTATCTTGTTTTTCATATGTTCTAATATTTCCATAGTAGATTTTTATTTCTAATAACTATTTTAGATATTATTAATGAAAAGAAACAATGGACAAGAACCACATAAATAGAAGAATTTATCCAGTATTTGTTCACTTGTAAGCGTCATTATCATGAACTACGTTTTCTTTGTATTATGACTCAATGTTCAAAGTATAAAGTCACTAGAAGCTGGTATCTTGTGAGTTGATACGATGTCTTGACCGGATTATGCTTCTGTTATGTTGAAGTAAACAATCACATTCTGCGTTAGCATTATAAAAGACTATTGTAAGAAGGAAAAGTTTATTATCGTGATATTTTCTTCATATTTACTTTAAAAAAAAGTCAGTTGACTCTATACAGCAATATTTACAATGGTGAATAAAAGTAATATTGGATATTAGAGCGGATGTGGAAAACTAGTGTACCTTCCTGATCGAACAAAATATGAACTGGGCATAGATAGTAATTATGGCATGTCCAGACTTGTTGATAGAAGTCCTTCAATAAGAACATTAAGCAGTTTAAATACTTCTCGATTATGTAGGTCTTTCACAGCTGGCGGATTGAGTACACTTTCTGATATTGTACCAACCTCAGACGAGTATAAATTGAATAGTAATATGTCTTCTATTTATAGTGAATCAACTACAATAAGAACTACCCAAAGTGACAATCTATCAAGCTTAGTCGATAAGTGTTCAATCGATAATGTCTACCAACGAACTTACAAGATGTCAAAATTATTGAGTCTCGCGTTTATAAATACTTTGAGCGGTCTTCCAGCGTGTCATAGGAAAGATGAAGATAATATTACAAATGGTTCTTTTTATTATAGTTGTGATTCAAATGTATTTTGTGAACCTGAAAACATGTTTCCATCGAACACTAGGCTATTCTCTGATGATGAAGATGAATCACAACAGAAACAGCAACTGAACAATATTGAAGGTTTGTTTTATATAAGAAACAGATCAACAACTTTTTTCAATTACTGTAGATTTTATGAATTCTGATGCTGAAGATACCAAAGTGAAAAAAGGTCAGACTATTCCGAAGAGTGTCGAAATCATACCACCTAGTTATGATAAATGTTCTATGTGAGGTAATCCAAAGGTATCCAGCTGTGAATCTGCTTCACATTGTAAGTCGTCTTTTCCTTCCTGATTAATATACATTTGTTTGCTAATAGATTATTCTAAGTGGTCACCTCTATGTGTCAGTTTTGCTTCACTTGGCGATACTGTTATACGATCATATCTTAAATGCAAAGACGTAATTTCTAAGATCGAGTAAGATGACTTAATCGTGAATGGGAAAAATCTTATTGCAAATCAATTACATTTAGAAAACATACTCATTGATGATTCGATATACATTTGTCCGAAATATGGAAGTTCACATGGAATCGATTGACACGTTCTTGAACGCAAATTCTACCATCTGATGATAATCCAAAACCTTGTCCTTCAAAGGCTGACTTACGCTGCGCTAATATCACTCTCTGTTCAAAAATTGAAGGCTTTCCTGTGGGTGGAAAGTAAGTTTATCAAGAAAAAAAGTGCATACATCTGACAATTCTCACATCTATCCGGTCAATTCTACATTGATTCATTAAACTGCACAGATACTTAGTCCATTTCGAATTCATTCAGTATATTCGTACATGCTCAAGTTTTCTTGTGTTAAATGTCTTCAAAGACTAAAAGAAGGTGTGATAGATTCTAGATGTTTGCACTTATTTTGCTGATTTTGTTTTTGATTTCTAAATACTATTGCATCAAACTGAATTAATATTTAGATTATGTTTGAAACGTCGAAAACAAGCACAGATGATGTCACATGTCGTATCAGTAAGTCCAATAGCAGTTCACTCGAATGTAACGAATGGAGCTGAATTTATAATTGATAATTCACGCCAGTCGACGAATAATATTCTGGCTGCAATGAATTTGAGTCCAATTCGGTCCTCAACCAGAAAAAAACTTAGGAAAGTGTTTCGATAGTAGTCTTCGTCCGATGACTTCAAAAGTAAACCGTGCAGTAGCATTATTTAAAGGTATGCTTCGATGATGAATTCTCATTTTCAGTTTTTGTGAATGTCGGTGGATTCTAGATAAACTGGTACAAACAATTGCTCTAGGACCAAAGGAAAAACTAACGAACATATCGGAACACAACTTAAGTAGCAAAAACATTCAAGATCCAGATCAAATGATAAACGATGAGATTGTGCAAATTCTGGAGCGAGTATATGACGTGTATGTTCCACAAAAAATGCCTTTTATCGCGATCAAGTTCGACTTTTGTCTTTGTTGCCTCACTCATGGTGGTACGAAACGATCAGTCAAATCTTTATTGCTTTATAACATGCAATTAAAGCAGCTCACAAGATGTACGATAGTCAGACTTACATACTGAAGAATGAAACTAAGCCATGTATTAGACGGCGAGTAGATCCGGAAATAATAAAACACTTTGTGAGTTGGTTTGTCGAAAGCAATACACTTGTATTACGTAGTTACTATAATACCATTGATTGTAGCTAAGAACTTCTTTTCTCCTCTCATGTGACCTTTTGCTCTACAAGAACTTATGATCTTACTGTTCTTTGTATGGACAATGGAGAAAGCCAAGAAGTTCCTCAACAAATTCTTCAGCTGTAAAAAGCTCATTCAATTTTTAATTACAAAAAGTATTGTAACGAAACAAATTATGAATTCTTCTAGAGTTTAGCTAAGGGCATAGAGGCCTACTTATAAGCAAAATATGAGACCTTAGTGGAGTGAACACTTGGGGTACCTCTCTCATGAGTCATTACTGATTGTTTCGCTATTGTCCACAGTATTATTATTCAGTCGGTGAAGAGATTAATATCCATTTTCTCTAAAATCTTGAGCATTTGATAAAAATTCTCATTGCATGAAGACGACGAAACATTGGAGAAAATCATGGACAAATTGCCGATTCATCAAGAATACAGATAGATGTCAGCCATTATTTTCTCATACTCCATCATTTTATCGCGTCGAATTCTTCAATGTTTATCACATTTCATTCTTACGAAACTAAGTCAATCAAAGCAGTTTTACACTCTAAATAATTGTCGGCAGCGATCAACTGAAGTTTATTCTATATCAAAAATGTATTCACAAGTGTGTATCGTTTTGGACAGATTTAATGGAAGCGATTTCTGGAAAAATTCGGTTGTATTGTGGGTGTTGGCTTGTACATGGGCTTCCGATGATCTCGTCGCAATATCTTGCAGAGTGAGGTCTCAGTATATTTGGGAATGTATCCTGAAATACTTCGGCCAAGTTCATATGCCGTATATGCGTTTTCAATCCATCGGCTGATTTGATACTCAGCAGCTTCACTTAGCTTTGTAACCAGATGTTCACATATTTCTGCAACAATGCTTAACGGCTGATTGAATTTGTCTAATAGCAGCTCGTACGTTAATGCTTCTTCTTGCTTTCTCTCAAATCTAGAATTAGACAGTGACAACGAAAACAATGTTGAGGGTGTGGGTGAGGTGTCCCACTTCGCTTTAAGTGCCTGTATCTCATCAATTAACCAGCGATGCTTCTGTTCAAGTGTTGGCTTCAGATGAGATAAGCCACTTACGATCAGTTGTTGTATTTCTTGTTTAGAAACTTCATTTGCAAATAGCTCCCGAATCATTCGTTGTTTTATAATTTGACGAGCAATCTGTCGTTTTTTTCGAGTTTCCCGTCTCTCAAAAGAATCAAAATAGCCAAGCCGGTAGAAAAATCGTGAAAATTGCAAGCTGTCATCCTGAGACTCAATAAGTGGTTGTGAAGAAAAGGGAGCTTTACGCACATCATGTCGTACACAATGGCATATTTGATTTTGCAGTCGATCATAGATAATTTCTAGTAAGGCTTTGTACAATGGTTCCAGAAGTATTCGTGTAGTAAAACTCCATTCTCGGGGAAAAAGATAGTCTGCATCGTCCGAACGACGGTAGCAATCGAAATAATGATCCAACCATATGATACCGGGTGAATAAGATAACTGTTTGGAACTATGAGTATCAATCAGTGAGGTTAAATGCTTCTCTTCTGCATGCTTCAACTCCATAAATTGATCATTCAACTTCAATTGGTTTATTTTTACGTATTCATCCTGGATATTTCGAAGTTGATTCAAACGTTTAATCAAACATGGCTTGAACAAACTAAAGTAATGTTCAGCTACCTTGTATAAATGATGACGAATATCTTGATTAAATAATACATGAGCACTCATGATGAACATTATATACCAATAGATTCGATCATGCACTTCGTTATCAGTTACATCATACGCTTCTCTAATGAGTGCAATGGCAAATCGAACAGCCATGTCGCGCATGTGTAATGATTGAATTATTTCGGCATACGCGTTAGTCAGAGGATTGTAGACAATGATATCGAAAAAAGATGAATCCACTTCATCCAAAGATGGATCTGAATGATTGAGAAGGCCAAGATAATCCATGATAATAATGGTTGAGACGGCATCGTAGTCTTTAGGTAAACGGTTGAAAATATCTCGTGTGGACGGGAAGGGAAACCAATTCAAGATGAAACTAAACTGCTTAATGGCGATGTTGGGATGAATAATGAAATGTCCTTGATCATCACGTGCAGCTTCAAAAAAATCACCAGAAGAGACAAATGCAGCTAGATAAGGTATTTTGTTGATTTGAGCATCAGTTAATGTCAATACATGGCCAGTGCCTAACCGAAATGACTTATGTGTTTTTGGTAACAGTTTGTCGTCAACATTCATTACACTTGTCGATAAAAATCTGGGGTATCTTGGTTGGATAGACGGTTAAATATATATGCTTTCTACTTCCGACGTGTTGGTTGGAATTTTCCATTTGTGTGACACTATCAATTGATTCGTCAATGGCTTTTTCCATTTGTTCCAGTATCAGCAACGTATCTCATTCGACTTCAACATCGAGGATGACTGCTGGAATATTTTCGAGAATTTTAATGAAAATACTGATTATTATAGACTTGAGAGCACTTATTCACTTTAAATGTATTACAGCGCCCTCGCCTTCACGTTGTGCTATTGGTGTATACGAGAATCGTTAGAAAAGTTCCTGAATTGTTTTTATTAAGAAAACAATAAGAAGTACTGCCGTATTTGTATTATTATCTGCGTGTAGTTCATGCACTTTCTCTATCAATAAACATCATAAAGTCAAATTAAAATAATAATAAAGACAGTGGTTAATTTATTTGCAGACCGTGATATTTCAGTGTTTATTCTAAACACCATCATCAGACGACATCTGTAAATGAACAAGTGTATTAACTTATAAGCTAAAAAGATAAGTCAGTGAAAGTTAATATAGTAAGTAATGTACAAATATCTTCAAATGATATCAATGAATTTAACTTTTTCAATGTGCTCATACATTACTCAGCATATTAACTTCTATTGGCTTATCTTTTTAGCTTATAAGTTAATATGCTTATTTATTTGAAGGTGTCGTCTGATGATGGTGTTTGGAACAAACATTGAAGTATCACGATTTTCAAATAAATTAATTGCTGTCTTTATTGTTATTTTAATTTAATTTTACACTTGCTATTTTATCTCTCGAATTAATCATAAGCTCAATTAAATTATACATACATATGAAAATATCGAAATATATTTTAGATCGCTATTTATACACTGACGTATAATCAAAAATTTTGCGCATCGCTCAGTAATCAAATTTCTTGGTCTGAGAGGCCATGCCTCATTCAATATTTATGAATATATAATGATAGTTTATGATGATCAATTATCTATCACTAACTACCGTTTCCGAATGGAATCATTTTGTGAAGACAAATTATCATATATTGTTAATGAATCATATGTAAATATAGTATAACTATTATAAATGTGAATAACATAACGGCTGAAACTTTTAGAAGCCAGATAATTGAAGATAGTCGAATCGTATCTAGATAAATCACGGACACTATCAGCTTTCCAAATTTACAACGCCTAGCATTTTATACGATTAATTATGTATGACCAAGAGTAGTTCACGACTATAGCACATTCTCTAACGGTATATGGACGACGTATTCACCATACAGAGAATTATCATTAATAATCAGTTATTATCCTTTTTTAGAACGGTGAGTCCCATTCATATATCGTAGTATGTGATGGAGTAGTATCATTGTAAGCTGTCACTATATATTCACAGATATTAAATAAAAACTACTCTTTCAAAAGATTAATCTTTGTCACAGTTTTTAATTTTCCATCAGTGTATAAACAGTAGTCTAAAATCTATTTCGATATTTTTGTATGTATGTAGCATTCAACTATCAATTACGCACAGAAAATAATACAAATACAGTAGTACTTCTCTTTGTTTTCTAGTAAAAATCAATCCGAAAATATTTCTGACGCCCTAAGTTACAGTATATTTAGAGACTCTCATACATTTACAGGACCAGCCATTCGAAGCTCAACTACAGAGACTTTTTGGAAAGTTCAAGCGAACCTAAATTTTCTCTGTCAGCTCTCTAAATCAGACCATTTGTAAGGAATATGTAATCTTCAATGGTGCAATTCAAAAATGAGATTTCGATAGTTGAATGAACGGTGATGTGATGAAGAACAGCATATATGGCAATGCCTAATGTCAATAATATTGAAATAGTTACAACAATCCGTTTGATCATTTTCAATTTTCTTTGTGTATGAAATAAAACATTCACTGATGTTACTCGTTTACTTATTCTTCTTGCATGTCGCACTAGTTTCAAATAGATAAACATGATTGATCAAACAGAAATCAAATAAATAGTAAATGTTCCATACAGGATAGGAAGAGATACACGAAAAGGAACTTGACATATTTGACTATTAGCATTGTAATTGTTAAAATCTTAAGAGAAGTTGTGCTAGATTGTCAACTAATGAATTCTTTTATTGGATACTGCAAATGTTGAAGATAGATAGCGCACGAAGATATGGTCGGTTTGCAAAATAAAGTCGAATAAAATACAATTCATAGATAAGTCTCAATAATAAGCTATGATAGATTTTTTAATCCTTTAAATTGTATTCCACTCAAAAAGCAAGTTTATTTTGTTGATTAAATATATGTATCGTATTACAACTAGATCTAATGTTCCTATATGTTACTTATCAGTATATTTTACTTGATCTTCCCAAATGAATCTGATGAGATTAAGCTTTTCTTTGTATTGCATACGAGACTCGAAGCTCAGCAAGCTGAAAATATCGAAGTAATATAGTGAAAAGTAGTTATTATTGCTTCCACTAATGAGTGGAAGAGTTGTAATAACTTATTAAACAATATTTTTTCAATTTTCATTTCGATTGCTATTGATTTTTAGATATCATTTAAACGAAAAATTATTTGAGTGAAAGATAAGCTGTCTCTATTTTGTTTAAACTTTGATGCAGTTTGGCTCTTCATCATTATGATAAGAAATTGAGGAAATTGTTGTTGATATATCCATCATTTTCAATATTATCGGATGCGACGAATAATTGTTTATCAAGTATCAACATTTCTATCGGATATAATTCACTTACCATTTCATTACAGAACAGGCGCTTTAGTTGTCACACAGATACCTTTATTTTTTCTGTTTCACATTTGAACAGCTTTAAACTGTTGTTAAAAATGATTTATATAATGATTGTTTTGAGAAATAATATTTTTAGAATAACTATGATTCCCTAAATATACTTTGAATTCAATCAATATCTGCAGAATATTCGATTTTCTCAGACAACACAATAGAAATCGAATGAGTTTTTATATATCTATCGTATTGGTACTATTTTATTTGGTCGTCTATTAATTCTTTTCATTACAGCTATTTTCAGTGGATCAGTAAAATGAAATAAGGCTATCATTACAAATACCAACGACATATCAATAAAAAAATACGCAATTCGAAAATGATATCTTGGTGGTTGAGTGAAAAACGACATCCAGATGAATATTCCATGTGGGATACCCAATGTTAACAGTAAAGTGATAACTATCACGATATGTTGGAT
>JAJEKB010006692.1:0-14134 GCA_022393335.1 Macrotrachela quadricornifera | reverse complement strand
AAAGTATTTATTTATTTCTATTTCTACTTCTACAGGACAGTGCCTATATATTTATAAATTTATAATGTATAATAACTATTTATTTATTTCTATTTTTGATTGTCTATGGAAATGAAAGTTCTGAATTTGATTTATATTCGAAGTCGAATTAGTCAGCTACTCGCTTATTCAGAGTATGACAGAAGGAAAAGAAAGAATAAACTGTATTAGAATTAAAATAATAATACGATGAAGAATAACTAAACCTCTTTGATTAATTCCTAGACGAAATTGTTTGTATTTATAAAAAAACTATACGAAAAATAGCTTGTAAAATATATGAATGATACAATGTAGCAAGCCCACAATAAAGGAAATATGATTGTCCATAACATCACCAATTATCAAAAGAAACATTTTCATGTAAATCACTGTATCAATTATACGAATGAGTGTGTAAAAGAGCGTCCACGAGCCCATCAAAGAATCGAAGTACCCGATAAATTTTAGACTTTTGACCTGATATTCTCATCTTATTCAGCATCATTGAAAACCTCGAAATCCAAATTTTTAGCACATTTATTCATAAGAAAAAAAGCTGTATAATTGAATTACATTTGTTTGATCGCCACAGTTTGACTTCTCTATATGAGTGAAATTCTGCTGTTCTCTTTCCAATTAGCGACCTTGTCATTCTTTGATTCTTAATTGATGTCAACATTGAGAATAGTTAGAGGAAAAAATGATCTGGAAAATTAATATAATGCATCATTTTGTAAATGTTTTAATGACAGCCTCGTGTTGCGATTGCTTATTATGATCATTTTCATAGCATCCATAATACCATTTGTTTATTCAGATTGATCACACTATTGGATACAGCTCATCGAGTTGTAGTTGAAACTCAAATGGAACCGTCTGAAACACTTCCTGGGCGAATCTCTGCTAAATTTACGCGAATATTTTGCTAACTTCATCTGTGTTAACTACTTATCCCTTGAGTATTATATTTTTCTTAGGTAAATGTGTTCTTACTCATAATCCAGATTTTCATGGATGTGGTTTTCGAATGCTTGAGAAAGATAATTATGATACACCTATTGTCGTTGAACTATGTCCAAATAGTCCAGCTAAACGAAAGTAAAAATTTGATTTTAAAAAAAATTTCTTTTTTTATAATTAAGTGACTTAACCCTTTGCTAGCCAAATTTTTGGATGACCAATTTTTGTCGATGTTTATTACGTATTCAGATAGGCTTTGATTCAGATTATCATGCGCGAGGATCAGATCAACAATACTGAAATACTTCACATATGACGTGCCCATTTATAGCGATAAACGTGAATACAATTTATACAAAAGGTTCAGTCTCTTGTGACAAAAAGTCGCCTTTTTGGATTTCCTTTTCTCACCACATAATACACTGTATTAAAAAAACAAAATATACCACACGATGCAGCGTGAAAACAACTACAATCTACAAAAAATAGTTTGTTTTCTAGTTGCATTTTTTGTCTTCAAAATGGACAAAATTCGAAGGCACTAGTTTTTGGTACCATTAACCGCACAGAATTCCGCCCATTTTGAAAATGAAAACTGCAACAATAAAATAAGCTATCCGTTGTAAATTGTAGAGCTTTTCCCGCTGTATATTGTGGTGTATTTTGTTTCTTTAATAAAGCATATCAGATGATGAAAGGATGAAAAACAAAACAAATTGATCAGCTACTAAAAGCTTCTTTTTTTTCGAAAAGTCAAAAACTAGTGCCTTCGAATTTTGTCCATTTTGAAGACAAAAAAGTGCAACTAGAAAACAAGTTGTCTTTTGTAGTTCTTCGCACGTTGCATCTTCTGGTATATTGTGTTTTTTTAATGCAGTGTATTAGGTGGTGAAACAATGAAATGCAAAAATTCTAATGTATCAAGTCATTATATCTGGAATAGCCAGAAATTAATCCCATCCATGCAGTATTATCGTTCTTTTTACCAGAATCATTTTTCCTAATTTATTATAGTTCTCTAACCCAAAATAAAAAGGTGGTACATATATGTACCATTCGCCTTCAAAGGGTTAATGAATAAAATCGATAAAGAAGAAGTATAAAACTCAGTTCTATTTTGCTTTCTCGTAACTATTCAACCTCCCAAATACTAATTTAGAGTACACATATCAAGTATACATATTTGTCTTTAGACTGATAATTTTGCTACTATAGACGAATGATCACAATGCATTCTAGAATAAAATTAACTGGATTATAATGATTCAAAACGAAAAAGAATTTTGTCTTTCATTATACATGGCAAGTAAATTCTTTTTGTTAATATTCATTAGTGGTCATTAGAGGTTCTCTCCTTATATTTTCTTTCTATTTCTTCATTCCGCACCTTCATATTATTGTTTTTTATTTTGTGGTTCTTCCCTCTCTCACACAGTTATATATATAACGATTTGTAAGGATATTACTAAATTTACGTAGAGATGAAGAAACGAAATTGAAGGTTATCGATACGAACTAACACGTTCTTATTAATCAGTAAATTATTTCTTTTTTTATCGCTTTATCCTAATCTTTATTTTTATTACTAAAATGACAAATTCTATTGATGAATTTAATATAAGAATTTACCTTTTTTTTATCATTTATTAAACAATGGTATGATGATAACAACGAAGTGGTAAAACGTTATGCATTGGGGACATTTCTATATATATTCGTTTGTATGTCATCATATTTATCATTCAAACTAAACTTGATTTATCTGTATCCGTCAATTTATAAAACACGTGATCAAGATAAAAAACAGAAGAATTTCTTAACCGGCAACGAAAAAGAACTTTGAAAAAGGAAAGGAAAAAATAAGAAAAGAAAACGATGACTATAATAAAAAACAAAATTAATCATTTTTTTATGAAGTTTATTTGATTGAAAATGTTCATCATCAGAAATAAATGATGTTATTCATTATTAGATGAAGCTTTTGCTATTTTAAATACATACTTTTAATTTAAAATGTTAACTCAGCGATAAAAATTTTTATACGTAGTTAGTGATAAATTATGATCTCATTCATGTTCATTAATATATTTGTAAAAGCTAATGTCGCATTAGATCAAATACAAAGATAAAAAAATTCGATCATTATTGCAACAGTTCCAGTCATCGGTGGGCCACCATTGAGGCAAAGTGGGGCAGTTGCTCCACCAAAAATTTTCAGAATAATCAATAGTTTGACAAAAACTGATCCTTAAAGCGAACTTTTCCAGCAATTGCCTCACGAAATATTTTACCGCTGGCCCACCGATGGTTCCAGTTATTCATCAAACAAAACACAGTTTACTTAATCTTACAATACACCCTCAAAAACTAAATAAAAAACTTATTTTTGCATTTTATATCAAAATTAAAATATATGTAATTTAACTTTTTGAACTTTTATTTAAAACATCTGATATTAGTGATATCATTTCTTTTTGTACCTGTTAGATATTAACAATAAAATCTTCTATATTGATTGATTTCAATTCTTTTTTATTTGATTCGATTAATTTCCTATTTTAGATAAGACACGTTTGTAGCAAATGTTTCGAGAAACCCTTGAGTGTTTGTATAGAAATATATTATTATAATTCTCATCTCTTCAATAAATAGTTACAAATTTTTAATTATTATTAGTTCCTACAATCTAGTTCATCGAAATCATAAACCAAGTTTGTACATGGTAAGAATAGTTTCTTGGAGTTTTATGAATAGGAATGCAACGGCTCTTCAAAGATTTGGAGTACTAATTCTAAGGAAAAATTCAAAAAATTCTCAAATTTTTGTCAGAATATGATTTCTTGCACCATAGTGAGTACATATGCAAGCAGTTTTCTCGAAATTGATGAGCAAAAACTAAACTTTTCCAAGGTTCCCGGAGAATTAGCTGTCTTGTGGCTCGTGATAGTGTTGATAGCGAAGGAATAGCATTCAGTCTAGATTTAAAAACCTTTAAATGAAATCTCGAGCAAATGTAAAATAGAAGAATCGATCCGAAAACGAGTGAAAAATATTACATAAAAAGTTGTACAAATATTCATTTACGATGGTCCATTCATGTTTACGAGAGCTATCTATTTTTTTCACACTTCATATATTGAGTAAGAGCACTTTTTTCAATCAGTAAAGGAGTTCATACAATGAAGTCATAATAATTGACATATTCTATTGCTATTTAAGATGTTTCTTAGTTTGTCACTCATAGAAAAGTATCTTGTATCTTTAACTTTTAAAAATAAAGTGTTTATTTATCTTTGCAATATTTAATTTATAATATGAAGATCAATTAAGTTAAATTAAAATCCCTAAATATACAAACAATTTCTTCATTCACAGCAGTTGACAATGTCCCTGAAAAATGGATATTGTACCATTTCCCATGGAATGTCGCTACCTTTGTCAATTTCTGGAATATTGCTCCTTGATATATGATATTGAATCACTAATATGATATCATATAACTGCAAAGGGACATCGTCTTTTTCTATAGGATATCGAAGTGACATAGGAGATCGTTACTTCTCATGAGACATTGCTACACTTGGTCTAGTACTTCACTATCCAATGACATAATGATCCACACCATGGACATCTCTGATATCTAACGGGATGTCGCTATTTCACATAGGACATCGCTTTATTTGCCACGGAGCATCGTCTATCTTCATATGAAACATGACTCTGTCCACCACGAACATTTGCTGATTAATTTAATTTTTTTCAACAATTGATTCAGTTGTTGATCATTATCTCTTCATTAATCATCATTTTGGAAACTCATGAATATTTCGATGATTATGAAATATTTAACGATTTTTCAATCCAAATTCGTGTTTTCAAAATATTCTCCATAGTTCATTTCTTTTCCTCACAGTCAAATAAAATGTTTAATAAACATTCCACCTTCTACATCAATGTAATTATACTATTATTCTTAATAAACATACTGAATCATTTTACTTCATGCAATGAGTTCTAGTCTAAATGCTTTGTTCTTGGTGTTCTTGGTGTTCTTGGTGATTGATGCATCATACAGTAGTCTCGAGTCGTTGATTTTGCCTGAAATTTCATCTTATGATCTGAAATGCATTTTTATTAGCTTGAAAATAAAATTATGAATCATTGAATAATTTGGGAGCATCATCAGAGAAAAAACCATTTTCTCAATAGAAATGTTATTGATGTAAACACCTAAAATGTATCGGTAAACGAATCACAGTACAACAAGACATTATACAGAATCATTTATCATTTGACAAGCTTCAGTTGGCAAATCCGTTTTCCTAAGGTTTATGCGCCATCTATATCTTGAAAAGTTTTCTTGCGACGATAACTAATTTTCGTTTTCGTTAGATTTTATCTTGAGTACGAATGAATCATAAATATAAAAAAGCAAGAAGTATATATTGTGTGAAATATTGACATTAACTGTTTTTCTTTTCGTTTTATTTTTGTTCGTTCTTTCCATTCTATAGATAATGCGTTAGCGTATATATTTTATATATATTTTTTTTTTCGTTCCTCTTATATTGGAATATTCCCATTTTTATAGAGGAATATTCCTTCTTCTTTAGATTGTTTACTAGTATATATAGAGTTGTGTGTATTCACATATACAGTCAGATATTTATACAAGTAAATATCATTTACACACATATAAGACGTTACATACTTGACCTATATTTATAAATATAAGTCAAGTGAAGTACAGTGTAGTTTATTTAGTAACATGGATCAAAACAAACGATCATTGCAATTGAGTGAATTTTCAGACATGAAAAGAAAAAAAGTGCGAAGTAAGTTTTACTTGATTTACGTATACGATTAGTTATTCAGTACCTTTTTTAGCAACATTGAATAAAGAAAAGTAAGTCACGAAAAACTCTTTTCATCATACTCTATTGAGTGGAATTTTTCTAGCAATTCAATTACTCGTATTGAAGATTTATCAAATGAATATTTCTATAACATTTGGGAATATCTCAGCGGTTGTGACATTTACAACGCATTTTCCAATCTCAATTTTCATTTTCAACATCTCCTCGTTCACTCATCATTTCCACTAAAGATCAGACGTTATCAGCTGTCAGAGTCACAAATAAAACATTACTGTGACAATTTTTTCATTCCAAATAGACATCATATTGTCTCGTTTTATTTGGAGAAGGAACTATTCATCGATACTTTTTTAGCACATTGTATGATTGATTCATCATTTCATCGACTTGAATCAATTATATTGAATGATATCTCATCTGATCGGTTTGTCATGTTACTCTTCTATTTGAAATCGCTACCTCGACTCTTCTCATTGACTACATGCTTAGGTGAAAACTGTACCGATAATCTTGGGAACATTTATCGAATGATCTTCTCATTACCTGCATTAAAATACAATAGATTGGAATTTTATTGCGATGATTTGGAAGAAGAATTAGACATCTCTTTGCCTTTTGCTGCTAATGAGCGGTTCAGCACTCTTGAATATCTAAGTATTAGGCACAACTGCACCATTCGGGAACTATTTTCTATTCTTCGCCACACACCTCAACTTCGTCGTTTAGCTTGTACAAACTTGATCGGATCGGACACTGGGAACGAACAGCTAGTGACATTATCCACTTTGAAGCATCTTTCGTTTGAATGTAGTGTCATGAAACTCGCTGAATTTGAATTCATCTTGAAAAACTTTTCTTCTCATTTACAAGTGTTAAATATTATTCATCGTATTAATGAAGATTATCTTGATGCTGATCGATGGGAGCAAATGATTAAAAACCACATGCCTCATTTGCGTCAATTTAATTATACATATGGAGATTTCGATTCGTCTACATATCTGGAGAATTTTTTATATATGAAAATGAATCAGTTTACCTCACCATTTTGGACTGAACGACAATGGTTCTTTGAAGCTGAAATTAGTACTGATACTATAGAGTATTCGATTTCTTCACATAAGTATGCTAAGAAACCTATTTTATTGCAAAAGACTTTTCTTTCATTTTTTTCAGGAAGAGATGGCTCGATGGTTATGAACATATGAATACTGATAGCTGTCTGAATCAATCGACTGAACATGGTATCATGTCGAAGCAGCAAAACCTGGACAAGTTTTCAACTAACCTGACTAGAAGTATTCATCTTTGTATCCATTGCATCCTTCCCAAAATCGGTCAATGGTTTATTGACAAGTACAAAGTTGTTTTCGATACTATACAATTTACTCATCTGACTATTCATTATCGAACAATTTCGGATGAGATGTTAGTCAAAATAATACAACTATTACCTAATCTTATTTCACTCAAACTATCATCTTTAAAACTCAAACAATCAGATTGTTCTGGTGACGATCTTGCTGCAACATGTTTTCTCACATCAATCAAGAACAAAATTACAAAAGTCCATCTGCAGGAGATGACTAACATGAGACAAGTGGATTTTCTTCTTCGTCTTTGTCATTGTGTAGAACATTTTCAAGTTCATGTTCCTCAAACTATGGATCTAAACATGCTCTTACGTTTTATTCTTATCAAAGTCAGTACTCACGTTCATCAACTGCGTTCTTTATGCCTGTGTATTCCAAATGCTCATGAAGGTATCACTCATCAACTAGAAAACCTGATCAAATCGAAAAAACTACTGTCTAACTATATGATCAAACGTAGTGGTAATGATGTTCTTTTGAAATGGAATTGATTTGAATTTATCTACAATAACTATTTAGTCTTTCTTTACTTTTTTATATTTTTTTGTTAACCAGTGATTGAATAAAGTATATTCTGATTCATTTGGTCTTTCGAACATTGAATCAGTCATCGATCACTTTTTATTCATTTATCATCAGATAAAAATACCGTAGTCTGAAAACTTATGAATATCTCGATGATTATATCATATCTAACGATTTTTCCAATCTAAATTTTTGTTTTCCTTTCAATTTTTATCATTTCAATAAGCATTGGAAAAAATTTGATCTATGCGAATATCAATCATCAAAAAGGTCATTGGATAATCCTGATATATCATATGTGGATATTTTTAAAGGAGAATCGCTAGGATTGAATGATCAAAATTTACCATATGAAAGATATAAAGTGGATGAAGAAGCAAAAACGTATTCAGTTGATATTTCATAGTAAATTCCATTGTTTCATCTCTATCTGATGGTAATGATTTTTTAGAGTTTATCAATGAGACATTATACCTTGAATCTTACAGAATTCGCTAGGTCCAACAGAAAAAAGAATATGTATGTAATAGAAATATGAAGTATACTTCCCAGGCAGTCTGTTTAACGAAATAGCAACAATTCTATATTTCAAGACTCGTTGACAAATTGCTATGACGATTTTCTAGCTGTTTCAGTTTCATTTCAGTCTTATATCGTATTCTAAACTATACTAATAAAATTTTTTTGTAATTCATTTAAGTTTTCAAATTTAAATTATATGAAAAAACGTTTATTATATAGTATGAAATCGACTAACAGATAAGAAAGTTTAACCTATATGACAATAATAAAGGGTGGGAATAAAAGGATTGTTCAATTTAAAAATTCAAACGTCTATCAACGAGTGTACATAGGAAGGAACTTACAAATCAATAGGATTTAATCCATGTGTATACTTTGTCTAAATCTAAGCTATAGATATATAGAACAACGTATGATCATTCCTTCTCAATAGAGCAAATAACGGATAAATAGCTAACCAAACAGATAGAAGACAAAGCAATTTATTAAGTTACATAAGAAAAATATCTCAAAGTAGTGAGTTACGACTAAAACAAAAATGAAACATGAAGGGAAAGAATAAATCAAATACCGATAGGAAAGAAAAAGGAGAAATCGAAGCAACATAGGAGATGGAAAAAGTACAAGATTGTGGAAAAAAATGAAGAAAAATACATTTGCTCACAGTAATCATTTAAGTAGTTGAAAAAATGTTCAAAGTCATCGATTATTCGGTATGGTGAGTAATTCTAGAGAGGTTGTTTCTAATAAAAACTTAAAGAATACACCATTAACACCGATTGGATTAATAAAACTTGTAAAAACGCGTTTTTCTCATATTTAACATTCTACGAGATGTCTTATTCATGTTTTGCTTATGCAATGAGATTTTTTGATCATTTCTTAGATCTATCGGCAAGTTATCTTTGATCCCGTGGCCAGTAAGTGAGGCGTGAATAAGGTTCGTTGCATTTTAAATGAGAAAAATTCTCCTACACATGGGCATCTCTATATTTTCATACTAAAATGCATCTATACATTACATATATTTCTGATTTCGATATGCAATGGATAGCTTCATAAATGAATAATACGATCAAAGAGAGCGACTAATTATCTTTGAATGAAGGAATAGTGGTCAACCAGCCGGAATAAATTTTGACGAGCTTCGCAATACGAAGCTAAAAATGATCTTTTTATAGTATTATCACTGAAGGTATTTTCTTACAAATAATCAATAAGGTGTAAAGATTTCATTATGAAATTACTAAACAATTTTTTATTTATTTCATCGATATTATTAGATTTTAATTATTGCTCGATTAATATTCGTTGCTTAGGGTAATGAACGTACACACAATTGTAGTTTTCACATTCCTTCATTATTTTTTAACATTTTTGAACGTTCTAGTGATAAATCAGTATTCGAATATTGACTGATACGTAATCTTTTAAGATTATATATTTCATGTATATCAAACATTAATGGTAAATTATTCAACATAATAGATTTCAAATAGTATTGTTGAATATGTTTTTATTGAATATAAACCGACATATCGTGTCATCAACGAAGATGTATGAGAATAATGTAAATGTAGATAAGATAAAATATCAATTAAATGTTTTTCTAAAATATAAAGCTAAGTTAATTATTAAAAAGATAAAATCTATTTTCAATAACGTATTTTGTTTATTTCATCTTTTTGTTTTGTACATTTGTAAACCTAATCTTTCTGTATTATCAAAATGAATCAATTCACTACCAGTTATTTCATTCATTTTTATTAAATATTCATTTCAAAATAAACCGAATAA
Source organism: Macrotrachela quadricornifera (assembly GCA_022393335.1). Lineage (NCBI taxonomy): Eukaryota > Metazoa > Rotifera > Eurotatoria > Philodinida > Philodinidae > Macrotrachela > Macrotrachela quadricornifera. The sequence continues at coordinate 4,059 of JAJEKB010006692.1, read as the reverse complement.
TTTTTGTTAAAACTTGACGATAAATAGCATGTATAAGTAAATTGTTAACGATGACAAATTAATATAGATACAAATTTTTATTGTATATAATATTTGAAAAGAATAGTTAAATATATAAGAATATCAATAAAAAAAAAGAAAGTTTCGATCACTCTCTGTAAATTGCCATTATTTATATGAATACATATAATATGCAGTTTTGTAGAGAATGAGTAGTGCTATTTGAACAAAAAAAAATGTTTGAAATTGTATCGTAATTATGAAAAATTATGATCATTTTATTCATAATGACTAACCATTTAACATGACACATTTTTTGCGAAAACAAAAAATGTATGAGTCATTTCAGTCGAATGAAGCATTGTTTTCTACATATTTTTGCTAGATATTTTTATATTACACAATAGAATTTGACAAATTCTACAAAAATATGAATATCAAACAAAAAATCTACTGTATCTTATACTAGAGATTACGCTTGACTTTTAGTGAATCTAGCTGATGATTTGTGTTTCGAGATGCAATATCACATGCTGAAGGAATAATAGCCTTTCTGAAGTTCATGAACAAACGGAATAGTCAGTCAGCTGAAGTTATTAAAAGATTAGCTTGTTCTCTATTATGTAAGATGCATAAAAATTTTATTAGTCTTCAAGTTTTGTATTCGAAATAGGATCAGAAATTTTTAATAAACGATATTTTATTTGAGATGTTACAAACATATTTTGTCTTTGCATAAAATGTGACATGGTAAATGGTGAGTCATTATGAATAAAATAATCATAATTACAATATCATTTCAAATATTTTTTGTTCAGATAGTTTTTCTCATTCTCTACAAAACTGCATATTTTAATAAGTTATCTATATACATGTAGATATATTCATATAGATAATATCAATTTACAGAAAGTAGTCAAAACTTTTAAATCATCCTTTACACATAAAGGATATATGACGAGAAAATGAATTTTCTCTTGCGTTCTATGCATTCAAGTGACAGAACGAAAAAAGTGACTTCCAATGAGTAAATGAATGTTATTTTTCACATCCCTATTTACTGTAAAACGAACTGAAAATAGCAGACTTTTTCCTAAGATAAAATATATCGAAAAATAAATCTTAAAAGAATGACATCGTTTTGTTCGATTCTTACAAGTAGATATATACTTATAGAAAAATTTTAATTATTTATTTTTGGTGAAAATGAATCACATTTAATATTTTAATATCTATCTTTCGTCGATGATTATTCGATAGATTGTAGATATTCAAGAAAGCTTGACAGAATGATATGGTAAAATTTTAACATGTTTAATGGGCCCGTGTAACTCAGTCGGTTAGAGTGCTGTACTTATAAACAGTAACAGTGAAGTAATGCAGAAGTCGGCAGTTCGAACCTGCCCTCGGGCACCATATTTTTTTTTTTTTGTTACCATGAATATATTTTCATTTTTTTTAATTTGATATTTCTATTGAGACATTTCAGTCTTCACTTTGAACATCGAAAGATTGTTTGGAAGTACACATGAAAAATATATTCCACTTGTGAAATGTGTAAACTGCTTATGAAAACTTCGCAGGATATTTTTCGTTGGTAGTTAATAGCAAAAATCGTTAATATATCTATCAGCAGAGAATGCCTTAGAGGTTAATTTGTCATTATTTTTTTCGATTATCTATTGCTTCTCTAAAGCCGTTCTCTGGTGCGGAGAGCGTCAACTGAGCAATAACAAAGAACAAGTTCTTATTTTCAGTTTTTTTCATTCATTAACGTTATGGTGATCAAACTCGTATATATACAGTTTCGAAACTTAACTAAGGTTAAAAGCTCTTCGATACATTTAACTTGCCCTCTTTTATGTACGTTTCTAATTTCAACATACATTTTACACATACAGAAATTATGGAATAGTCTAGATGCTCAAAGGATTAAAGACATTGTTAAAAAATAGCCAGTTCCATCGTATACTCAACATTAAAACTGTTGATCTATAACCGTTTTATCTTCGTAATTTAGAAAAAGAAGAAAAGTCAAAAGGTTGAATCCATTATAAATTAGTTCTAGTGATATATTCATATATGATACTTTTTAAATAGTTTGTTTTTACATGAATGATATGACTATACCATTTTTTTTTACTTCTTACATTCATCTATAAATAGTTTTAAATCCGCTTTCGTATATCTTTTTATTATTAAATACCATAAATGTAATTAAATATTTAATCTCGTTCAGACTTTTTGAACATGATATTTATGACGTTTTATTCTATTATATTGTGAAATATTGGTACGTGATATCGAGCGAAATACTGATTTTTGTAATATCTTTTTTATCTGAACTGAAATAAATTTTTAAGAAATTCTGCTTTAATCAAACATATTTATCGAAAAATTTCATATCATATGTAAGAAGTCTCTTTTTTATTTCTGTATAAAACAAATTTTTGAATTTTTACTTAATATCATTCGTTCTTTCTCAATTTTCTAATGATTGACAATAGCAGAAATATGGGAAAAATGAACAAATGTAAATAATTAATCAGAATTCTGTGTGTTTTTCAATTACTTCTAATCTTTTTTAATGATAATCGTAATACTTAAATCTGATCATAAATTCTATCATTATTGAATTAGAAGATTTTTTTTAAATTTAATTTTGTTAAATATTCAAGGTAACTATTATATTTATTTATAGCAACTTGAATCCTTTTTAATATTTTATTAAAAGAACTTTTTGAACTCTTCTTCAAAAAATAGTTTTTAGTTAGATAAATCAGTGAAGATTGTTGTAAATGAAAACAGATTTGAACCAACATATTGTTTTGTATATTCTTTAAATCAACTGATCCTGGTTTTTTTTATACATAGTATAGATAAGATAAGACAGTAAGCCGCAATTACTATATTGAAAATTGTCTAACGCCTTTTATTAATGAAATATAAAAGTAAATAGCAATATTTAGACCCTGCCCCACCCAAAAAAGTCGATTTTCGTCAAATTTTTCGAGTTTTTGATTTATAGTGTGTCAGATAGAGCAAAGTGTAGGCTAGCGAACGCACTATAGTTTATTTATTTTATGATGAGATTTGAAGATGTTACATCATTTTTTCTGGAACCTCATATTCTACAAAATAACATTTTTTTGAAAAAAATTGCTTCTCGAAGTCTTTTGAGCTTCTCTATTGACTTTTCGCAGTAATAAACGTGTTTATTATGTATTACTAAGTATAATGACTTGATACGTATAGTACTTTGTGAATATAGAAATGACAGAATGGAGTGAATCTACTGGCCATTCATATAACAGTCAATTTTCATTAGAAGAATAAGTACCAAAGATGTTTCAGCGATGTAAAATGTATATATGCTTTTTTAAAATGAGAAGAATTCTAAAAATCTCATTTGTGATCGTTTTACTATATTTATAGATTAAAACCAATAGTTGATTGTGTTTTCAGTAGTAATTTATCACTATTGTTCGTTATACATTAACTGACGTAGTGTTATTAACAGTAGGATTATTCACCATATAGCTTTTTTTACTCCATTTTATCGTAGAAAAATTCTTGAATTACACTTCCAAAACTTTATTTGCATTTTTCTCAAAATGTGATTTTTTTTGTCTTTACGTTTTCGTATTATTAAAATTTCACCATTATTTAAAACGCTAGAAAGCTGGAGTTAGTATTAAAGTGAAGAGAATGTTCAACCAATATTTCGAGCTGAAATTTTTGCTGTGAAATACGTAACTCGAGATATACCTCCTGTAAAAATTTCAGTGAAATTGGACGATCGAAAGCAAAAAAGTCAAATCAGGGTTGGGGGTCTTAAGTGCTAAATATATTGCTTGACGTTGATTTTATCAATATTTTAACTGTGGAAAAAAGTAGTTTCTTAATAAAAAACTACTTTTATCTTCAATTAGAATATATGTAACTTCAGAATGATTAATTCAATATATTTAAGAGAGGGTCCATGAGAGAATCGAGCATCTTGCCATAGAGGTGTCACATGAAAAATTTTAGATTTCAATCTAACTATGTCCATTCGAT
>JAJEKB010006689.1:0-16870 GCA_022393335.1 Macrotrachela quadricornifera | reverse complement strand
GGGGGGGGGGTCCCCTTAAAAATAAATTTCTTTTATTTTTTAGCTGTTTCATCTACACCTATTGGTCCTATAGGTACATTAATGGTTACACGAGATTCAATAACAATTAGTTGGGGATCATGTAAAGATGATGGTGGTGCTGAACTTGTTGGTTATGTTATTGAAAGACGTTACAGCTGGTTGGTATTGTTCTTGATATTTTCGTCCAGCAAATGTTGTTATTAAATTAATATCAGCACAAAATGGAGAACTTCCACGTTGGGAGAATTATCCTGAAAAATTAAATATAACATATATTAGTGAAAATATTCGATTAGTTCGTTGGTTTGATGGAAATTTATTAGGTGCAACAGAAAATATCTTAGATGAAAATAGTCGAGAAACATATGCACCAAAATATTTTCTAAATAATGAAAATAAATATGATTATTTATTAAAAAATATTTATTTAGAAGAATCATGATATATTCTTTTTTCTTGTTATATTGTAATTTATTTTCTTTAGTATTTTTTTGTCATGTTGTTATACAATCATTGTTATTACATTATTTTTCATAACATATTTTTCTTTTAATTAGTTTAATTATCATATCAGCCTGATATATACATTTTATTCTCTCTTAATGATATAATAATAATTTAACTGCGTGTCTACAAGAGATTAAAAATCGATTTTTGAAATTAAAAAACAAGTTGTGATTCTATATACATTATGAAACAAGAAAAGAAAAATTATAGAGAAATTTTTTATATGTCAATCTTTATAGATAAAAACAAAATAAATATAATAGAATGCATAAAATCGTGACAAAATTATCGATGAATAATTTATATATAGAAAGATAAGTAGGTTGATAGAATAAAGAATCTTTTCTTTTCACCTGTACATATCTAATCATATACTGTATAGATCGATATCGATACACTCATTCTCATTGGATTTTTCAAGGCAAAACGATAAAAGCATATATAAATATATAAATAAAATTTTCAATTATTTTTTTGTAGGATAAATAAATGAGTATCTCATGAAAAATATTTTTACTTTTCGTAAAGAATACATGTGAAAGAGAATATTTGTTATTGATTAATATATTATATGTCTACACTGGCTTTTTTTAACGTTTATACGTAAATAATGTTTTTACGTATAATATGCGTTCTTGTTTTTTGTTTTCAGCAAAAAATATAACGTTTCATGCATTAATCTTTTTCTTCATATGTTTGATTTCTTAGTCGTTATTCGAATATTTAAATAGAAAAAAATTGAAATAACTTTGGATTTATTCAATAAATATCAAGTTTGATTATTTTTTAGGTATCATCGTCTATACAATGTATCAATATGAATATGGAAGTAATTAACTCTCAGAAATTATTTGACTTGTCAAATTTTTTTTCTCTTTTATGCAATTTAGACCCAATGCGTCTTAACCATCAACAAAAAATTATTGAAGATCCTAAGCTAACATTAGGCTTCCACAAAGAAGAAAAGGAAAACAAATATGATGATGAAGTTGTTTCATCTGGCAAGGACCGTGAGAGAATCATGAAAAATTTTCTTTTTAACATACATCTCATTTATTTAATATAGTCTTTTGGACTGTGATTGATAAAGTTTATGAAGCATTATGTGGATGTGGACCTTGCCTGTATGTCATCTTCTATAAAATAAATATTCTCAATAGAAAGAATTATTCGTTGTTTTTTTATAGAGCTGCAACAGCTACTGCTGTTGCTAATGCTATCCCCGCGATTACACTACCAAGTGTATTGTCAGCTATCCTAATTGCTATGGTTGGTGGGGTTCTAATTCAAGTTCGTATGTATTTTTTTTCTTATCTATTTTTTCTATAAGAAATGCATTTGTTTGGATTGTTTAGCATTGATAGCTAAAAATATTCAGATTAAAACAAAATGTAAGTCTCTTGCATAGCAATCATTGTCATTTGTATTTTTCTCTTAAAGGTCCACAAGTAATCTATGTCTGTACAGAAACGACCTATGCAACAGTCGATGCAGTAATCAGTACAACGGCCGATGCAGCAGCCAATGCAGCAGCCAGTGCAGCAGCCATTGCAGCAGCCAGTGCAGCAGCCAATGCAGCAGCCAGTGCAGCAGCCAATGCAGCAGCCAATGCAATAGCCATTACAACAACCAGTACAGCAACTACTGCAGTAGCCTACGCGATAGCCATTACAACAACCAACGGAATAACAAATGAAACATTCAGTATAACAAACAATGAAACAACGAGTCAAACAAATACTGCAACAATAAATGCAATAAGTGAAACAATCAGTACAATAAATGCACTAACAAGTGAAACAACCAGTGCAACAATAAATACAATAACAAGCGAAGCAACCAGTACAATAATAAATGCAATAACAAGTGACTCAACCAGTACAATAATTACTGCAGAAGCCAACGTAGTAGCCATTACAACAACTAATGGAATAACAAGTGAAACATTCAGTACAACAAACAATCAAACAATGAGTGAAACAATTACTACAGCAACCAGTACAATTAATGCAATAACAAGTGAAACAATTAGTACAATAAATGCACTAACAAATGAAATAACCAGTACAACAATAGATGCAACAACAAGTGAAACAACCAGTACAACCACCAGTGGAGGAACTGTTTCCGCATTGTTCGGCTAATCTTCGTTATGTTAACAACAGCCAATAGCTGAGTCATTTCAAGAGTACCTTTTTGATAAAAAATCTGATAGATATTGCAAAAAATCAAACATCTGTTCAGTCTCTAGGGACAACAATATTTTTAATCACAAAATTTTTTTAATTACTTAATTAGAATAGTTGAATAAGTTAAAACCATCCAGAAAATCTATGTAATTAATTGATCAGTATTTTATAATGAACGAATAATAATTTTTTGATTAGTAAAAAGTCATTTTTAGCACTAAATAATTCGAAAGCTCAGTAATTAATTTACAAAAACTCAATATTTCCTTTTTGTTCAGATTATTTAATTTTGTTTTAATAAAAATAGTGTAATTAGCAATAACATAAATTCATTGAATCAGCACTGCTTCTTTAGATTTTGATGGTCTATCACAACGAACGTCTTTTTTTTCGCCAATTTTCAGCTGTTTAGAAGTAGATGCTGATGTACTGTAGTTTAATCAAATTACCATACTGACAACATGTTTAAAAGTTTTGACAAATGCTGAACGATGGCAGATATTATCTAACCATTTCAATTGATCTATCAGTAATTTAAAAGATCAAATATTAAATGCTTGTATTTTATACTGATTGGAATAATATCATTTTATTTTCTTCATTATGTCAATTTCAATATTTACAATTTTTGTTTCTTCTCTAGCAGGGGTACAGTATTGGATTAAATTATCAAATTCGATCAAAAATATTGATTTGCATTTGTCCACAAATGTCATGATATTTTTTAAAGATTTTCTGAAAACTCGATTACGTCCATCTGTAGAAGGTATAGGAAATATTAGCCTGACCTCTGTGAGTATTGTACGGATACCTTTGGTTTTTAAGAGCTATCCTTTAACTTTAATAGTCTTGGGCATGAGTTCTTTAAGCTCAGTACTCGGCATATCCGCTCTTCTCATAGTCTAATCCTTGCAACGTGTTCTTGTCTCTGTTTCTGAGCTTAATATGTTCTGTTGTGTTCTAGAACATTCTACAACCTCATTATAACTATAAATCGTTCTGAAAAGCTTCGAAAAATCTTAGATGAATTCCATCTTTAACGATTGATCCTTAATCTTTAGCTAGATGACAATATTCAAAAAAAGTTCTAGAAAATTCCAGAACACCATCGAAACCTTCGAAATGTTCTATAGCCCTAATAAAGTTTGTATAGCTCTAGAAAATTTTCGAGTTGTTTGATCTTTAGCTTTTAATTCTTTACTTTCAATCTGTTCGCATGTTATGTTATAGAAAATTCTAAAAGTTTTCGTTTGACTGTAGAACTCTCTCTCACGCTCTAGAAAGGATGAAAATGAGTCGATCCACAGATCACCCCTAAATGAAAATCACACCGCACACCGTTTCTGCTTTAAAATTTATGCTTCTCCTTTAACATTAAATTAGTCTTGATGCCTAAAAAGGATTTTGATGAACATTTTATAGTGTGTCCGATGGAATATGCCATTATTCCATTTACAATAGATTTCTTGTACATGTACCATCATGCAGTACCACCGATTGTCATTTTGTTCTAATTAAAAAGTGCCATTTTTTCAGCATAGGTAGAACCTACTGAGACCTACAAAATGGCGTTGATACATGCAGGAAAATATACTGTCCTCAATTTTTTCAACAGACCACAACCTTCATATCCCATGCGAAATCATTCGTCCTCTAGACCATATAGTAGTAAGTCGTGTTTCTTTTCTTTTCTCGTTTTATTTAAATAAAGCACCTCATCCTTATTGTTAAATATACCATACATCTTTAATACGGGCAATGAGTCATCCTCTTGTCCACATTCTAAAACAATATTTCAAACACCTAGAACAAATAAAAGGTTACGATCTAAGTCTGACGAACAGATAGAGAGCATCCCGCATGAAAATTACCAACAAAACGATATTCAAGGTTACAATCTATTAGATAAAAAAATGACGTCATCTAATCGAAAGGAATTTCCTCCAATCACAATTCAACTCATCGACAAAAATAATAAGTTTGATCGTAAACTAATTGAAGATTTAATAAGGGAATGGAAACAGAAAAATAATAAGGACATTAATGTCATTGGAAGATTCGGCTGTCGAAATGTCTTGCTTGTATTTGCGCGCGATCTAAATACTTTTGATATTCTACTTGGCAAATTACAGTGACCATCTAAAATAGATGAAATTCAAGTAAAACTTAAATTTCCAACGAAATTACCAGATTCATACTCACTGGTAATTCAAGATTTTCAAACAACATGGAGTATAAAAGAGACATCAAACGATCTAAAAGACATATATTCACATTCTTTAAATATAACTCGCCTTTTAGCACGTAATGGTAGACCACTAAAAGCTACTCGTGCTGATTTCTCCTCCGCAAATTGCGTAAAACAGCTTCTTTCTTTGGGAGAAATTGAATTGAACTATATGAAACTGAAAGTACGGCCATATTATTCACCAATGAAAATCAATAAATGTAAAAAAAATGTCATAGACACGATCATTATACAAGTCAATGCAATAGCAAACAACTATGTATAAGATGTAAGCAACACCATTCCTTCGAGAATGGCTGTCAAAATGAAATCAAATGCGTTAACTGACAACAAGATCATTACTCAGGACACTCATCAAACCCTATCTATAGTCCAGCAGAAACGAAGAGATTTTACTAACCAAACAAAACGCTGAAAGCACAACTCCTTATTAAACACATCTGAGTCAATCAGTAAATAATCAACAACAAAGGAATAATCTTTCTTATGCCTCAGTTGTTGCACGAAAAAGGAAAAACAATCTTGAGAATGTTGAACAGTTAATTATGAATTTTTCAAACTAGCGGTAGTCCTCGGTGTTGCTCGGGAAATCTCCATACTGGAAACTACCCTTGTCAGAAAATCGCAGAAGTTGTATAGAAGGCTTGCTTAAGACCTTTTCATCTATTATTACCACATGTCCCGCTGTTGTGTCAGAATCAAAGTTCAAAGATAAAAAAGAACCTCAACATAGAAAACCTGAAGCGCGATACAATAGAGATACCAATAGATCTGGAGATCCTATTATATGTGGCTAGCGAGAAGTATTCATGTGATATTATATCGGTGAAGCAGAATCCTGAACTGCTGTCATATGTAGTTTCCTATAGGTTCTTCTATCGTACTATATTCGGGTGAGTATAAGTTCTCAAGTATTATTATACGGATGCACCCATGAGTTCTAACGTACTATATTGTCTAAAATATTATGTATAGCTATAGGTTGGCGAGACAGTTGAGCAGTGATACGAGAGTAGTGCTCCAAAGATATGCAGATGAGCAGCAGAAGCTGCCTTAGTGGGTTAAAATGATGATCATTTACCATTTTTAAATGGTATATCTTTAATATATTCAAATAAAATAAATATAAGACAATCAAATTTATCTACTTGAGAATGTTTTATTATATTCTTATTCTCATTTGTATTATATCGTTCAATTTCAAACATGAGTCCATCATCTGCATGAAATATATCATATCATGATGTATGAACCTTTAATTTAAAAATATTTGTTCTTTCAGTTAATAAGTATGATAATAATCGAAATAAATTATATATATATATATATCATTTGAATATTAACACTTTCTAACATAAATGGAAAATGTTCTTCAATTGTAAAATATAAAAAATTTAAATATTTATTTTCTTTATATTAGAATATACTATGGTACAATAACAATAAGTTGTTGTAATGTTTCATGTACAAAAGCATATATTAAAAAGTAATTTGTAAAATTTTCTAGAATAAAAGAAAAATAATAATAAAAATAGGATTAGATGAAAATTTTAAGAGATTTAAACCAGGTATAGCAAAAAGTGTGAATAAAAAACTAAGGTAACGTTGTATATGTTCTGTATTAGATGAAATAAGTGTTATTTGCAATAATCGACATGTATCAAGAACCATTTTTGATTGTTTTGTCCAATTAATTTGTAACTAAATAAAAAAATAATAATTATTATTTTTAATAATAAAAATTCTATAGAAATACTTGAAGAAAATCAAGAAATTCTTCATTTATATTTTCTTTAATAGTTGTTATTAAATGATTATATAAATAGTTTTGACTCTCGAACGAAAAACAACTGATAAAATACCATTTATTATCAATAAAAACACATGATTGAATTGGTTCATCTGTAATTATTTCTATTTAGGTTATTGTTGCTTTTCTTATAAATTTTACTAATTTAGTTTTTTAACTAATAATAATAGTAATGGTTACTATTTAACATTGTATAGATAATATTGATGAATGATATTATGATAATGTTATAGAATACTTAGAATGTTTATCATTAACAGTTGCTCAGGAGAAAAAAACGATATATTCTTGATAATGATCTTTTCAATATTTTTATAGTCAACCTTTTTTTTCGTGAGTGTTGTCATGAAGTCTTTTTCTTTTATTGAACATTTTGAAAAGTTTTATGAATCTTTATTTTATAGATTGAATGTTTTTGTTTGTTTAAAAGAATGTATAAAGTTGCAATGTGCATGAGAGACTATTTTTTTAAATAAACTTTGCTATTATTACATAAAAAAGTAGGATTTTTTATTTTGTCATTAGTCATTCTATTACTAATCTTTGATATTATATAATATAAAATATGATTGAATATTTTTCTCTCAATCTTCGTTTGAATCTATAGATGACTCGTTGAAATCATTTATTGGTTGTCTTTCTTCTCGAATCATATAATTGCACTTAGAAAACATTTGTTTTTTCAATTTGAAAATGTTTGTATTTTATTTTTTATCCCGAAAGAAAATGTTTTATAACTAATAATTAAATTCAATTTTTTTTTAATATTATTAATAATTGATTATAATCATAATCTCTTTTTTTGTTTTTCTATCTAGTTTTATTATTAAAGAAAAAAGAAGAAGAGAAGAAAACAAATGGAATCATCTGATGATCTTCTTGATGAACGTAAACAGCGTAAGCTAGCCCAAATGTCACGTCGTGATGATGAACGTAAATTAAATCTTCAAACAATACAAGATGAAAGAAAATTAGCAACATCAACAAATGTAGGACGAAAAAATTTTGAACAAGAATATCCAATAATGAAAAATCAAGTTGAAGATTTATTTAATAAATTATCATTAAATAATGATGATAATTCTATACAAGAAGTAGCTGATCGATTACAAAAAATGGAAAAGTTTATTACAGAACATGTTGATATTTTACGTTCACGTGATATTGCTAATGCACAAAGTGAGTATTACTCATATCATTGAATAATCTATATTACACAATTTTTAGGTGATGTTACGAAACTTCGTGCTCAATTAAATTCATTACAAGATCGTACACTTTCATCAATACATCGTATTGATTTTAGTAAAACTCAAGAAGAAAATCCAAAACAAGAACAAGAACAATCAAAATCAATATCTTCAACATCAAATCTAATTATATCATCGAATACAATAAATATATCTAATAAGCAAAATGAATTAATACGTTATGAATCATCTGAACTTAATGGAAAAGATGTTGCAATTGAAAATTTAAAACAATGTGAAATATTTCTTAAAGGTATACCATCATCATTACAAATAAAAAATCTTCATGGATGTATACTTATTGTTGGTCCTTGTTCACGTTCAATACTTATTGATCAATGTCAACAATGTGAATTTGCATTAGCTTGTCAACAATTACGTATACATACAAGTAATGAATGTGATTTTTATGTTCATATAACAGCTCAACCAATAATTGAAGATTGTCATAATTTAAGATTTGCACCATATAATGTTGAATATAAATTAAAAGATGAACATATTCAACAAAGTGGTCTTAATTGGACAAAAGATTATTGGAATGATGTAAGAGATTTTAATCATATGATACCTGGAATGCCTTCACCAAATTGGGAAATAATTGAAGAAGAAGAAAGAAAAGAATGGTCATTAGATTAATATTTATTTCTTTTTTCTTTTTAACATTCTATTATAATTCTTAAACAAAAAATAAAAATAAAATAAAATCACATTTTTCTTTTTTTCAAATTTGTGTTATGTAAACTTGTTCTAATTGTTGTTGTTGTTGTTTTTTTTTTAATATGTCAATACTATTTCGTTTGATTGTGGAGAATCTCTTTTTTTTTCCTTCTACTTAGATCAATTTATTGATTTCATACAAAAGCAAGAAAATTTTTACATAGTCCAGACCAATTGATAATATATACATGTCATTTTTTCTTTTTCTAGATATACACATATATATATATAATGAGTGAATCTTTACAAACTTTGGATGAATATGATAAAGTTGCTATACTTGATGCTGGTTCACAATATGCTAAAGTAATTGATCGTCGAATACGTGAACTTTCAGTTTATTCTGAACTTATTCCATTACAAACATCTGTTGATGAAATACTTTCACGTAAATATAAAGCAATTATTATATCCGGTAGTCCAGGTTCAGTTAATGATCCAACTCCAGTTTATTATGATCACAAAATATTTGATTGTGGTTTACCAATATTAGGTATTTGTTATGGTTTACAAATGTTAAATAAACAACGTGGTGGAACAATTGTAAGACAAGCTGTTCGTGAAGATGGACAATTTCAAGTTGAACTTAATATAAATGATTGTTTACTTTTTAAAAATTTGAATAAAAATGAAAATGTTTTATTAACACATGGTGATAGTATTGAAAAACTTGGAGAAAATTTAATATCAATTGGTAAAAGTGAATCATTTATAGTTGCATGTGCAGATAAAGAAAAACCTATTTATGGTTTACAATTTCATCCTGAAGTAATATATAAATATTAGTATTTTCTTTTTATGAGAATTTTGCTCTCTCTTTGAATTGGTAAAAATGAAAAATTTTGAAGACATATCAGCCTTATTGAGTGCACAGAACTACTATTTAACGCTTAAAAAATTTAACAAACAGGTTTTGACAGAATTTTTGTGTTAAATGGTGAATTTTCTGTTTTTGGTTTCCATTGTAATTAATAAGATTAATTATAATGATACACAGGAATATAATCGAATATTTGATATGAAAAGTTAGAATTAACAGAATGAATTTCAGAAGGTGCAGAATATTTGGATCGACCTGTAACAGACAGAGAAAATATAATTAAAGAATTATAGTCTCTAACTTTTTCATATAAATCACTCTGATGAGTAGAAAAATAACTATTGGTTAATTCATTCAAAATTTCAATAGTTTTGTCCTTAATTGACCCCGGATTTCTACTAGAGTCGATAAACTTTTGTATAGATATGGTCTTATATTAAGGATTAATTATCTATAAGTTTACTATATTATGATCAGTACTAGTAGATATATCATATTTCATCTTTTAATTCCGTAGAGATTAAGTTAATAGCTTTAATATTTATAAATTTTTTTTTGTTTTTGGTTTAGGTTGATTTAACAGATAATGGTATGCAAATATTTAAAAATTTTCTTTTTGAAATTGCACATTGTAAAGCATCATTCACAATGGGTAGTCGAATTGACGAATCATTTAATAATATTCGTTCATTTGTAAAAGAACAAATTGTATTTGTTTTATGTAGTGGAGGTGTTGATAGTTCTGTATGTGCAGCTTTATTAACACGTGCTTTACCAACTGAACAAGTTAAAATTGTTAGTATTGATAATGGATTTTTACGTCATAATGAAGGCGCTGAAATTCGTCAAACATTATCACAATATGCAACTGTTAATTATATTGATGCAACTCAACGTTTTGCTCAAGCTAAAACATTTGTACGTGCAAAATCTACTATATTAAATAATGAACAAAATTCTAATACACAACGAACATCATCAATATCATCAAATTTTTTAAGTTTATATGATGCCGATATATTACTTGAAGAAACATTACCATTAAATGAAGAAATTGATCCTGAACATAAACGTAAAATAATTGGTGATACATTTGTTAAAGTTGTACAAGAATTTTTACGTGATAATAATTATACATTTGATGATATTATATTAGCACAAGGTACATTAAGACCTGATTTAATTGAAAGTGCATCACATTTAGCATGTCAAAGTGGTCATGCTGATGCAATTAAAACTCATCATAATGATTCACCTATGGTACGTGAATTACGTAAACGTAATCGTGTTATTGAACCATTAAAAGATTTTCATAAAGATGAAGTAAGACAAATTGGTTTAACATTAGGTCTTCATCATGATACTGTTCATCGTCATCCATTTCCTGGACCTGGTTTAGCTATTAGAATATTATGTGCTGATGAACCATATATGCCTAATGAACAATTTTCTCAAACATCAACATTATTACGTACAATTGTTACATATTCAACAATGGTTGATAAACAATATGCACTTTTACCAACATTAGATAAAATATTTACTGAAAATGAAAAAATTCTTTTAAAAAAACTTACATCATCAGATCAACATGATTATACATCAGTATTATTACCAGTAAGTTTAGCAAATTTAAGATTTATTCAATTTGCAGAACAAAAAAATATAAATTTATTTTACTGATGATTTCTCACTAACTTTAATTATACTAGAGATAATTGAAAATATTTTTAAAAAGCAATAGAATTTCTAATCGTAAAAACTTGAATTCAACAAGTTTATATCCTTAAGATAAATCTTTATATGAATATTGTTTGATCAAAATTTATAATATAATTAATAAATAGGAAAGACTTGTCAAAATTAATATAAATTAATGCTTATTTATTGAGATTAAATTTTTCCTATATATAAATCTCAAGATAATAAGAATAAATAAATAATTAACACGATCATACTTCATGATTAGAATTGAAATGAGTTTGTTTCTTTTTTTTTTAGATTCGTAGTGTTGGTGTTCAAGGTGATGCTCGTACATATAGTTTTGCTGCTGCCATTAGTTCTAATGATGAAAGACCAAATTGGAATGAATTATTTATTCTCGCTCGATTAATAACAAAAGCATGTCATCATATAAATCGTGTTGTTTATGTTCTTGTAAATAAATATTTTTATTTAAAAAAAAAATTTTCTTTGGTTTTTTTTATTTAGGGTAAAAAAATTCTTGATGCAGAAATTACTCAAGTAACACGTACATCATTAACACAAGATATAATTGATAAAGCACGAGCATGTGATTATCATGCTATGATTACAATGAAAAAACATAAAGCTTATAGTGCAATAAGTCAAATGCCAGTTGTATTAATTCCAATACAATTTGATAGACAAATTTATTTAAATGATCATGAAGAAATTCTTAATAATCAAAATAATAATAATAATGATCATATTAGTGAAAGAATCATTCCACTTACACGTCTTCGTTCAATAGCAAGTAGTTTTCAACATTCTGTTGTTTTACGTACATTTATTACAAAAGATTTTATGACGGGAAGACCTGCAGTACCTGGTGAAACATTTCCTCATGAAATGCTTGATGAAATGTGTCAAACAATTAAAACAAATGTACCAGGAATAAGTCGAATTTTATATGATTTAACATCGAAACCACCAGGTAAAAAAAGATTTTCAAAATAAATTAAAGATAAAAATTTATTTATTTTTTTTTATTAGCAACGACAGAATGGGAATAAAGAACAGTCAAAATTTTTGCAATTTCTAACTATTATTTTCATTATACAAAAAAACAAAAATTATTATTATTATTGTTTCAATACATCTATTTGTTGTTGTTACTGTTTTTCTGTTTTTCTGTTTTTTTGTTTCTAATAAATAGAACTAACTGATAGAAATAAAATAATATTTAATTATATTTATTAGTAAACATATCTTGCCAATATTTTTTATTAATAAATATAAATAAACCAAATTCTTCACTTGGTTTTTTATTTGGATACATATGATGACGTTGATGTGCACGTTGAATTTGTTTTAAATATATATTTGAGATTTTATTATTTATAAATGAATAACGTTGATGAATTAATCCATCATGTATTAAAAAATAAATAATACCATATAATGTTATACCAAATCCTATTGTTAAATGTATTGATGAAGATGTAAACCAACCAATATAAATTAATCTAATAGCAATTAATGCAAATATTAAACTAAATATATCATTAAGTTCAAATGTTGAATGAACAGTTCGAATATGATGTGTTTTATGAATAAACCAAAGTGGTCCATGAAATATATATTTATGCAATATCCATGATATTAGTTCCATACAGAAAAATGTTAGTATTATTATTGATATATTATGTAATATATACATATTAAGTGACGTTTTATGGTTGAATAATAAATAGTGACGTAAATATTGTACGCGTATTTATGTAGGTTAAAGAAAAAAACAGAATGGAAAGAAAAACAAATATGAAAATATATTATATTGGATAGAAAACAAAAACGAAAGGAAACTAATATAGTCAATTAATTGATATTGGAATGTATTAAGAGAATACGTAATTAAGAGTTATATTTTTACTTATATCTATTCCTTAAACAAGCGAATTTGAGGATAATTCAAGTAATACGCCATTGTACAGAAATTTGTCTGAAAATTTTGATAATGTGGGGAAAATGGATTAGGGTAGTCACCTTCCTTAAAAGAACAAGTTAGTTTTCATCAGTGATTTTTAGTATACATACAGACACTTATGTAAATTGAAATGCTCTTTCAGATAAAAGAAAATATAGATATACGTGAGGAGCCCGAACAGAGAAAGTTGGACGCCAAATCAGCTACTTTTGACCCTTATTTGATTGATATTTTTGTCAAATGTCATTATATAGAACTGAAAATTTTACCATATTCATTGACTGCTAGTCTGAATACATTCCAATTCTCTTGAAAAAATGTCAACTTCACAGTTATCTATCCCTCGATTGAATATTTTTATTTAATACGATGAAATTTTTTGTATTACTGTAAAAATACCATCTAATATATCAATTGACTATATTACAAAAAATTAATAAGAAAACAAAAAAGTAGAGTAGATTGATTCCACCATTGAATAATTTGATGCAATATTCAGGTTTATATATTATTTTAATCATATAAAATACACTGAATATATATATATAGAAATAAAAATACAATCAACAAAAAATTATAAACCGGTTGAAAATTTAATTGAAGAAATTAAATGACTTAAAAATTTTGTATTATTTATTAATTGGTCTGACATTACAAAATCAAGTAGTTTTAGTAATACGATCTTTTTTTGATGTAGTAATTGATTCGATCTTTGTGATGAACAATACTGCATTGATTTCGATATTTGCTGGATCTTTAATTCGCCACTCAAGAGCATTAACATCATCATCTGGTTGTATATTATAATTTCTAACAGTACCACGATAAGTTTCATAACTGTTAGATTTAACACTACATTCTAATACAGGTATCATTTGTTTATTACCATTAGAAAATGTTGCTGCATATACTGGATCTGAACTATAATATACACTAGGACTTAAAAAGATGGCAGCAGCAAAATCAGATACACCAAAATATGTTTTTTCTCGTGCAAAATGATTACTAGGTGGATTGACACGTATTCCACAACTAACTACTGTACCTGGTATAACAAGTCCATCAATGAGAATTGATCGGATAGCATTAATATTTGTTCCATGATAAGCTATATGTGGAAATGTATGTGTATCCTGTTTACGAAGAGTCAAACACGTACAATCTATAGGTTTATTTCGTGATATCAATGGTTGATCAAGGGTAGCTGCAATAAATATATCAGGTGGTATAATAAGTTTACCTGGAATGACATCAACATGGCATACAAGTGCATGAATACCACAAGTCGTAGATAAACGAGTTCGACGAGTATCAGAAGTAAACCAATATGATGTAGATTTAACAGAAGTATACAAACGTGCTTCTGGTTTATTATCAATTGATACGACAGGTAGTTCAATAAGCTTGGTAGTATCTCGATCAAGCTCTATCTTAAATAGACAAATACATCCAGGTAAGTTAAATGTTCGAAAGGCAGATGGTAAAAGTGTTGTGACTTTAAAGTGTACATCATCCGATATACAGTTCTCAGCAAAAGTAAAAGTTAAATCATCCATCTTAATATTTTGTTTTTCTTTTAAAGGACTTTTCAATATAAATGAATAAAGTTTCCCTTGAATTGGAAATTGTCTCTCGAGCCAATCAAGATCTAATTTTGAATCGTGATGAATCAATTGAAAATTATTTTTATTTAGCGGTGTTTTGTGACCGGTAAGACGAATTGGTATATCAATAAATTTCGAAGAAGTATGTCTTGCACAACATATAGCTGATATAACAGTTGTATCATGTTCGAAACATAATGGACGACCAGCTATAGAAAAATAAGTAAATTGTTCATCTGAAATTTCAGATAATGCTTCTAATAAATCTTTATATACGGCTTCAAATGCTATTTTTATTTTTGCTGTTGGTTCCTGTCCATCATCATCATCTTCATATATATGAATATCAATCAATTTATCACTTTTTAAATAACATTGATATTGTTTTAAGAGTTCTTGAATTTTATTTGATAAGTTTTCATCTACTTCTGTAGATATTTTTTCATCAGAAGCAGTAACTCCATAATCATTTTTAATATTAATATCAGCACCATATTCAAGTAAAAGTTCAACAAGTGAAAAATGACCACGATATTTTGCTCCATGTAATGGAGTACTTTTTGGTCTATTTATCATTTGAATATTAACATTAGCACCATTTTCTAACAACCATTTTGCTACAGAATAGTGTCCAAAACGACATGCATAATATAATAAACTTGTTCCATTAGTATCAATATCATCTTTTAATTTATTATCAAAATAATAATAAAACCACCAATCTATACCTTTTTGTGCCATTTCAAACGCATTCTGTTCACGTATTTGTTTAAAAATATTACTAACTTTTTCTTTATGTTTACTACCTTCCTCTTCAGCTGTTGTACCCCATCGATTTTTTAATGTTGGATTACAACCACGATTAAGAAGATATTTGACAATAGTAGTATAACCACCAAAAGCAGCAAGATGTAAAGCAGAATTTCCATTAAAATCAACAAGATCTATATTAGCTGATTGTTTTTCTACAAGCCAATATACCAAATCATCATAGCCTTTCTTACAAGCACAATGTAATAATGTTTGACGTTGGGCGAAATATTCTGTATCTTGATGTTCTGTTAAACCGTTTGTTAAAAACCATTCAAGTTCATTTGCAGCTACTCGTACATAAGCAATCTGTTTAAGTTCAATAAATACTTGTCGTACAGTATTATCATATGCTTCTCGTTCAGGTGTAGAACCACATGAATTCTTTATTCGATAATCAGCACCACTTTCCAAGAGACAACGGACTACATCAACGTGACCATAGAATGAAGCAACATGCAATGCAGTACTTTGTATACGTTGTGGTAAATCTGGTTCAGCTCCTTGTTCAGTTAAAATTTTTACAGCTTCTACATTACCAGCGCGAGCTGCACTGTAAAGTGTTGTATGACCAGTTAAGGGATCTTGTGCATTAATTTGTGTTAAATTAGCTTTTTCTAATCGTTTCTTAAGATCATCTATTAGATCAGGTTCAGCAGCCAACTGTTGTGAAGTGTAATTAGAGATTGGAATTTCGAAAACCCATTCTTTTTGTGTATCATAATATTTACGTTTATCGAAATCAGATAACGTTTCATATGCACGACAAATATGTCGAAAATTAATAGCAGAAATTTTTCTTTGTAAATGTTCATGAATTTTTGTTCGATAAACTTTACGTAGTGACACATAGTCGATATTTTCTGGAACACCCAGTATTTCATAAGGGTTTTTATCAGTTGATACCATTTGAATTAGGTTTTTCTATCATAAATATTCTAAAAGATATAATTCACATCAATTGAAAGTGTGTTCATTGAGTTTTTGTTTTCATTATTATATCTTATTCGTTTTTAAACTTATTATGTATAGAAAGAAAGTTCTGAAAACGTTGCATATGATGGTATATTTATGTTAAACAACAAGTACAGTTTGAAGTATAAAATTATATGTAATAAATTTAAAAACAAAATAGTTATGGCAATGAAAACAAACACTCAGAGAGTATACTTTGAATTGATGTGAATTATATCTTTTAGAATATTTATGATAGAAAAACCT
>JAJEKB010006680.1:0-16784 GCA_022393335.1 Macrotrachela quadricornifera | reverse complement strand
TTTTTTTTTTTCTATTGAATTATTTTATTTTCCAGCTGAAGATTATCAATTTCAAAAAGTTGAACAAGAAAAACCATCAACAATAAAATCTAAATTACCAACAACAACAGCAGCAAAAAAAACGACTGTTGATTCATCATCTGATTCCGAAGATGAATCAGGTTAGTTCTTTCTTTTTATCAAAATTAAATTCTTTTTATTATTAAAAGTAGATCATGAAATTAAACAATCATCAACGAAACAAACTGTAAAAAAACAATCAACTATACCTATTATAACTACTGACAGAAAAATTTTACGTAAGTTAAATCAATATTGATTTTTAAAATAATCTTTTTTGTTTTTATTAGCTGCTGAAGATTTATCAACATTTAATGAATTATTTACTGCTTGTCGTCTCAATGATATTCAACGATTTGATGATCTTATTGCTCGATTACGTGTTCTTAAAACTATCGATAAATCTCCATCAATGGTAGATATATTGAATTATCAAACAGCAGGTAGTCTCGATACACTTTTACATATTGCAAGTGAACGTGGACATCTTAAACTTATTCAACATCTATTGAATGAAGGTGCAAATTTAGCATTATCAAATCAACGAGGCAAATATCCATATAATTTATGTAAGAATAAAGAAACAAAAGAAATATTTCGTTTATTTCGAAATGGTTATCCTGATAAATATGATTATACACTTGGACAAGTTGCACCAGCTATTAGTATGGATGAATTAGAACGACAACGAACTGTTGAACGTGAACGTCGTCGTCAAAATAAAAAACGTCGAACTGATAAACAACGTAGTGATCAAGAAAGACAATTACGTGAACAAGAAGAAGAAGAACAACGAAATGCTTTTCTTGCATTAACTGATATAGAAAAACGTCAATTAGCTTTACATGTTAATTTTGAAACAAACAAACGTGATGAATTACATTTAGGACGTTGTTGGCAATGTGCTAAAAAGATTTCTGACGAACCATTTACATATTTTGATTATAATTTTTGTTCAACAGCATGTTTAAAAACACATAGAACTAAATCTAAAGCTACTACAGTTAATGTTTAATATATATTTTTTTAAACTTTGTTTTGCAAAATATATTTTTATGAAAAGAAAAACAAATGCAATAATATAAGTGCAGGAAAGTAAATGTCTACAAGTAATTATTATCATTTGTTTTAAAAATTATACAGATCGATTAGTTGAAAAAACCGTTGTATGATTAAATATGAACTGTAAATTACTTTGAGTATAACAATTATAATACTCGATGCGGGAAATACAATATTCATTATATGAAGATTTATTAATTTAAAACTAGTGCATATATTTGTACGAATGTTGATAATCTTGTTTATCTTCTTCCGATCAAAATTCAAAGAATGCAGAGATTATATGTTTTGAATATTTATTTCTTAAACAATTTTCGTTTATTTTTTTTAAATTATTAACAATATAACAAAAAATATAAGTAAGCAATAACATAACAAAAATACAAGCAAGTAAGTATAATTACATTTATATATATATATATGAAATGACTTATCTGTTTCATGTATAGAATAATGTTATTTTATTAATCGAACAAAATAAGTTCAATCTCATATTTGTTTTTCGTTTCTTATATTTCTTTTTTTACAAAACACTCACAAAAAAAATTAAACGATCATGACTAGGATAAGTTTTGAATTTTTGTTTATATATTAAAAACAAATAAACACTACAAAAGAAAATATTTTATTACAATGAACGTTTTGGTGTTGGCATATGAAAAATAGGCACATTGCGTTTGTTCCATAATTGTGGATCAATTGCTTGTGGAGTTAATATGACATGTTGAGATGAAGAATAATATTGAGTATTTTCATAAAGTAACTCAAGAGAAGCATTACGTTTTTCGTTATCCTACATATATTTGAATAAATTTGAGTTAAAAGTAGTATAAAATATATTTACCATGTATATGTCTATTTCGTCTAGTAATCGAAATGGTTGATAAATAGAACCCCAAAGAGCCAGTAGAAAACAAAACGTTGATATTGACCGTTCACCACCCGATAACGAAGCAACACTGCGTTGGTTTTTTTTAACCTAAATAAACAATCAAAATATTCGTATTTCTTTTAATTTGAATTTAACTGTGTTTCTTTTTCAGTAATACAAATAAGTATTCTATTTTTAGAAGCTGGTTTACTTAAACAATAAGATATCTGTCTATTACTATCTAATAACAATTAAGTTCAAATGACAGTTTTCCTACGACGAAAGAGATTGAATATTCTAGTCATGATATTATATATTAATGATAGTCCAAATTAATAGATTTTATTTAAACATTTTCTATGTATATAAGAGCTCTTTATACCGGCACATTATTTGAATGTATTTTGACTCCGGATCATCAGATTCATCTATACGAATGAAAGTATTAACTTACAATAATATCTAATTCTTCTTTTTTATGGTTGATTTTAATATCACAATCATCAAATTGATGTTTTTCCATTAATTTTTGAAATTTATGTCTTAGTAAATATTGATGTTGATCAGCTATTCTACCAAAACGTTCTTTACGTTTATTAACAAATGCATCAAGATGCTTAAAAAAAATAAATTATATAGAAATTTTATATAAAAAAAAAAGAAGTTAAAATTTTACTTGAAGTTGTCGAGAACATCGTTCATAAGTTTTCTTTAATGTTTGTGCAATATCTCGTTTTGTTTTAAATTCATCAATTATTTGTCGACGTTTTTCAAGACTAATTTAAAAAAAAATAAAAATCATATAAACGACAAGATATAATCGAAAGAATATTTATACTAACGTATCATCATTGGCTAGTAAAAAATGATTTATTGCATCAAGTTCTTGTTGTATATCACGAACCGAACGAGTAGTTGTATTAGATATTTTTGATTTCTAATAAAAAATAAAATTTAAAAATATTGATAAAAATAATCAATATATATATATTATTTTACTTTTGGTTGATTTTTAGTTAATTCATTTAATTTTTCTTGATATTTTTGAATATCATCATTGAGTTGTGTAGATTTTTTTGTTAATTTTGATATTTGTTGTTGAATTTGATGACGTTCTGATTGTTCTTTATGAATTTGTTCAGTTAAATGATCACATTCTTTAGTTTTTGATTCCATTTTTTTCACGATATTTTCATGTCTTTGTGTTACATCAGCAAGTAGTTGATGTTGAATTTCTTTATTCTCTTTTGCTTCTTCAAATTTTTGAGTAGTTGTATTATAAGCAATAGTACATTCATTTAATTTTTCTTGTAATTCTTCAAGTGAATAATCATAAGTAATTGGTAATGTAGAATTATATTGTTCAACTTGCTAAAAAAAACAACATTAAATAAAGATTAGAAATCAGAGACATGGTGAAATGTTTTGCCATAGAAAAGAAAGAAAATATATTAAGTATTAAACAGAATTAAGAAGTATATTTAAGTTATGATTATTTTTTATAGTCATACAAAGTAAATAGTTCTTATTGATTCATATAGACAAAACTTATTTTGAATAAACTTTCAATTGACATAAAATTTCTTCGAAATTTAATGAATTACCTTATTTAACTCTGTAATTTTATTTTTATTGTCAATCATTGATTTTTTCATTCCATTTAAATTATCTAATGTTGCTTGTCGAATTTTTTTTAATTCATTAATTGATAAATTCATTTGATTAATTTGTTCATGTAAACGTATAATATCAACTTCAAGTTCATCAATAGATAAGGATTGATCATGATTTGCGGTAAAATATCGTGCTGGTTGTTTATCATTAGTATAAATTCGAAATGCCTTATCTAATTTTATATTTGAACCATCATAGGTCCAGGCTTCAACTACTTGTTTGACTTTTTTATCGATTTTTTGCCAACGTAATACACCACTTTGTTGAATACGTTTTGCATGTTGTAAATCTTCTAATAATATTGTAGCTTCAATCTGTTTAAAATCAATTAAAGCACATTCAACTGTAATATTATCTATTTTTACAACTTGATAAATAGATAATAAATTTGCTTGTTTTATACGATCTAATGTACCGGATATATCATGAACTTTTTCTGAAAATTTTGTAACAAATATTGTCGGACGATAACGACGTGAATAATATGAAAATAAATCAAGTAAAATTTTTTCATCATGAACATCAGCACAAATAAATGATGACATTATTGGTGCTAAATGCTTTTCAATAGCATATGACCAACGTGGTTCAATACAACGTATATATCGTCCTATAGGTCCAATAGGTTTTTTATGAAATCTATTTTCATTTTCAATTGCTTTTAAACAATCTGGCATCCATGTACCATAAATATTTGTTTTATCTTTTTCAATTTTTTTTAATTCATCTAATTCTTGTTTTTTTTGTTTTAATTCATTTTCTATAGAATCAATTGTTGCTTGTTTATAACGAATATTATCATTATTAATATTCATATCATCGGTAAGAGATGCGAAAACTTTATCCCATTGAGTTTGTTGTTTTAGACAATCTTGAATTTCTTTATCAAGTTTTTGATGTTCTTGTTCATTACGATTTGATTGTTGACTTAAAGTTTGAAATTCATCCTCAAAAAAGAAAAAGATATATTTTGTTTGTAGTATAATACAGGTTCAGTTGCAAGCTTTTTTTCAGATAAAAAAAATTCTTTTTCTCTAATATGCTTTCAAGACTTGTCAATTTGTAGAAGATACGTGTAAGTATTAGAATTTTATAAGATCTTTTTAGCTAGATAAAATTTAATAGCAGACATAAGATTTATAAAAATCGTTCTTTTTCTGCTTATTGGGTCGTTAAATTACAAGATAATAAGTTTTATATAGTTGAATTTGCATATAAATTATCACATCCACGGTATTTTTAATATCTCTTTAGCATAGACTTTTATTGGCTTGTGATATGATGATTATATACCTAATAGGTATCCATTTCTGTATACACTATTTCACTGAAAACTAATTATGTTGGAATATATGATATTTTCATGAACTAACTTTAGTCATATATAATTGATTATAGAAAGTCTTATGCATTGTAAATTTGAAAACAATTGCAAAGTGATGTCATTCGCATCTAGATTTTTATTAATACATAATAAATTCATTGTTATAACGATGATTACATTCAGGAAGTAAAGTGAGAGATAGAGCACCGATTACCATATATAGTCATTATACATTCAAAATTATTAAATGAAATATGATCTCCTCCCAGACAAGAAATTTCATTATCAGTGTAGTTAGAATGGTTCAAAATGTGTTTTGTGATATAAAATAATAACTTACAATATGTTTGTTTAAAAGAATTTGTTCATCTTCAAGTTCCTTTAAAGTTTGATGATGTTTTTGACATTCATGTGAAAGACGATAAATTGTAAATTCAGTTTCTCTTTTTTGTTTTGAAAATTGATAATTTAATTCACGTAAACCATTTGGACCAACTAAATCTTTTTCTAAATCTTTCCTTTCACTTGAAAAATCTTCTATTCGTTGTTCAATTTGACGAATTTGATTCTAACAAAAAAAAATAAAATATAGAATTATTAATTTAAAATAAAAATAAATATTGATTACAATTGTTTCATTCAATTTTGTTTCAAAAAAATCTTTATTCTTTTGTGTTTGATCTAATTCACTTTTTACATTAATTAATTCCTAAATATTTCAAAATAATTCTTTCATTTTTATTTTTCCAAAAAAATCTACTTGTTGTGCTTCAGCATTACGAGCTGCAATAAGTTCAGCTTCTAATGCAGGCTTTTTGTTTTCTTGATCACGTCGAATTTTTATTTTTTTTACTTGTTGTTCTAATGGTTCTATTACTCGAAGCATATCATTATGTCTCTAAAAAAATTTTTTTTTTAAGAAAAAAAACTAATAATTTAAATTTAATTAATAATTTATTACTTCTTTCATATTATTTATTCGTTGACAAATCGATTGAACAGTACATACAGCTTCTTCATAAGCTTGTTTTATTTGATCTAATTGAGATACTTTCATATAAAACTAAAATTAAAGAATATTTAAATAAAATAAATAAATAATTAATTAATTTACTTGATATTTTTTTTGAGCATTACTATTTAATAAAAATGTTTTAGCAATTTCTTGATGTAAAATACATAATGGATTTTCAGGTGATATTGATAAAGCTTGAATTATTTCAGCTATAGTTTCTTTACGTGTACTAATTATTCTACGATTATCACTTAAAATTTTATAACCAGATTGTTTAATACCAATTTTTCTTATAATACGAATTTCTTTTCCATAAAGTTCAGGTTTATACGCTTCGGGTCCTTCATTTGCTAATGTAATTGTTAATTCAGCATTTCTAGAAAGATATATAATAAAAAAAAACTGAAAATAATTTATTACAAAAAATATTTATTTACGTTTCTCCTTTTCGAATAAATGATTGTACATTTGATGTTCGTCCAGTTGTTCTTGCTTGTGCACCCAAACAAAGACATATTGCATTTGCTATTGTTGATTTTCCTTATAAAAATGTAAATTTCCAAAGAATATGAATAAATCATATTTCCTTTTGCTTTTTTTTACCTGAACCATTAGCACCAGTAATAATTTGCATAGGTGTTGGATGAAAATTAATAGAAAAATTTTTATGACACATAAAATTAAGCGTAGTAAGTTCTTTAATTTGACCAATTGTAAATAGTTGTTTTTCTTGTGCATCAACAGTTGTTTTCTTTTTTTTTGTTTGTGTTGGTATACTTGAAACAATTTCATTATTATTCATATCCGATGTCGATTGATACGATCGTTTTAGATTATTCATTGTTGAAATTATGATTGAATATTATACTACATATAATTAATCGTATAGAAATATAATTAAAAAATTCTTATGTGTAAATTTATTCTTAAATTCAGATCAAAATCATAATGACATTTTTGTAAATAAAGTAATCTCATGAATATCCTTACTATAAGATTATTAAAAATGACTTTTTTTAGAGGGAGAGAGTAATGCTGTGATTTTGAATAATAACAAATGTCATATACCAAATTAAAGCGCGTTGAAAATGAAATTAATCAGTAGTAAATAGTAATGGGTTCTAGCAACTTTTCAATACTGAATTCCACAAAAAAGCCTAGAATTTTTTATTATTTTGGCATAGTAGAATTTCTTTCATGAGGCAATTTAAAATGAAGTTTAAAAAAGATGCTATCAGAGATATAATATAATTATTACCATAAAGAAACGCTAAAAGAAGACATTTCCGATACTTTGATAAATAAAATCTAGGAATTTTTTTGAATTCGACACTAAAAAGTTACCATAACTCTTTATTTTTTAGTATTGATAATTTCAATCTCGACGCACTTTAATTCAATTTAGAATTTGTTGCTTAAAATCACAACATTATTCGATTGGAAAAACATTTCTGGCCATCCTGTACAATAGAATACAATGATAAAAGTTATATCTAATATCTATATATTAATTTAATTCTTTCTTGATATGACAAAACAAATGCTATTCTAATGATTCAATAGTAAAGCTATAACAACCTAAATAAGCAGAATAGATCAAGACAAGATGTTTAATAAATCAAGATCGTTAGAAAAATTTATTAAACTATTCAATTTAATAATAACTAAAATACTGACAAAGGAATTGTCGCTTATACCCTTCCCCTCCACTCATTTTCTTTCCTTTTAGTCATTTTTTTGTTGGGACTAATATGAAGATACAAGAGCACAAAATCATTCTGTGATCTTTTTCATTATTAGCAAAAAAATCAATATTTTAGAAGAAGAATCCTCATCAATAGATATTTACTTCTTTATTATGTCAAGACAAATATCTCATCCATAGTTGCATGAATAATAACCAAATTTTTACTATACATACAACTAAAGATTCTCTGCAAAATAAAATAAAAAATTCTCTTATTCAATGACTGTACTGACGACCACTGCCTATCATAAAAAATTCTCTTTTCAATACTTATTTTTCAATGCATGACAGACATTGTTTAAGCTATAATCTGAGAAAGACTCTTAGCTAAAAGGTGAAATTTTCATCATAAATGCAGCTTTATAAAATCTATCAAATAAAACAAAATAGCGAAAAATATATCAATATTTATTATTAGAATTCAAACTTCTGGAGAGACAGAGTTTATGAGGCAAAATATATCAGAAAACAGCTAGTTTCTCAAGATTTTGGTTGTCAAAAGTTGTGTTTTATAAAAAAAAACAAATATCATATTCAGAATGAGCATGTGAAAATACATCAAAAACTTTAACTTTTATCGCGAAATATTTTCCATCAAAATTTGTTCTCGTAAGGGGATACAGGTAAAAATTATCAAGTAAAAAGACTAAGGAAGATTGAGGCAAAAACTTTGATGGAAATATTTCATACTAAAAAATAAAGCTCATGGTAGGTTTTGATACGCTGATTTTGAATATCATGTTTATTTTCCACCAAAAGCAATTTTTAATAACTGAAACTTCAAAATATTAACTTTTTTGGTAGTATTTTATATAGAAATCCATTCTTTATTAAAATATCAGTTTTTTTGCTAACAATAAAAAAAGTCCATCGAATGGTTTCGTCATCTTGTATCCTCGCATCAGCTCCAATAAAAAAAAATAGTTAATAGGAAAGAAATCGAGTGGGAAGAGCGGTATAGCTCGTGGAAAGAACACCACTTCTTTTATGCATATCTATCCGTGTCATATTTAAAAAAGAAAAACAAAATTCTCTCACGTCGAATTGCCAAATGTGATGTAAACTATGTATGATAAATTTCTTCTATATATTATTTAATTTTACTGTGATCTCAATAGTTACTTTTTTTGTAATAATTTCAAAAGAAATAGCATGATTTTTCTTGAAAAAGAATGTCAAGGTCGTTTCTAATATGTTAAATAAAATGACCT
The DNA here is from genome assembly GCA_022393335.1 of Macrotrachela quadricornifera. Classification (NCBI taxonomy): domain Eukaryota; kingdom Metazoa; phylum Rotifera; class Eurotatoria; order Philodinida; family Philodinidae; genus Macrotrachela; species Macrotrachela quadricornifera. The sequence continues at coordinate 7,820 of JAJEKB010006680.1, read as the reverse complement.
CATAATATATTACTACCGAGCCGTACATAAATAAAGATATTTTTCAATTAAACGAATCATTTTTGATATGCATCAATAACTACCCGATATTTATATAATATTCGTGGACATGGTAAATACCTTGCTATAGCAAATACATTGAAACACGTTTTTAAGATAAAAGTTCGATTGTTGATGAATGGAAGTTTTTTTTTTTGAAGAGAATATAATATAAATGAAAAAAATATTCAGTCGATATTTTCAATGCATTAATTTCCCAAAAGTATATCAATTGATTCATAAAATTGACTAATCATCATAAAAAACAATAGATGTCAGTGGCAGAAAGAAATTTTAATACAAGCTGTAGTTGAAAGATTGAAACTCATTACTTTTTAATGAGCCTTATTCCCATTTTGCATGTTGGGCACAAACATGTACAAAAATGGCCACGCACCAGCTTACTCGTTATTAAGGGAGGTCTCTTTTCTTTCATCTATCTTTCTTAATCGTCTTGCTAGCATAAGAATTGTTCACTTACCATGATCTCTGTTCTTCTCTCTTCTTTTGATCGTTTAGTCATCTCTTTCATGTTGCCTTCTTGTCTATTTCTTGAAAACTCGATTAATACTGAAAAGATGGGCAAGCTATATCCATACTTATTTTTCATTAAAATGAGAATCCAAAGCGAAAAGAAATATGTTTGAAAAGATAATGTCTTATTTTGGCACAAAAATAGTTTATACATACGAGAGAGTTATTCCATATTCACAGATATTTGGATACAGTAATAATATGAAGAATGATACGAACTTCTAAAAAAGACAACCATCATTCATGAACAAAATATTATTTAAAGAAACAGTTTTGTTACAAAATATATTAGCTATGCAAGAAACGACAAAAGTATAAGCCTGTTTTAATGATTTCAAGTAAAAACAAATGAAGTAGGGAGCAGTGAGCTTTTTCTCTAATGGTTAACCGAATTTGTTCTACCCTTTTCGTATTAATCGATTCTTTAAGAAATAGACAAGGAGGCAACATCAAAGAAATGGAGTGATCAAAAGGAAAAAGAAACAGAGCGTGATAAGTCAATGAGTCTTATGCTAGCAAGACGATTGAAAAAGATAGATGAAAGAAAAGAGGCTATCCTTATCAACAAGTAAGCGCTGGTACTTGGTCATTTTCGTACATGTTTGTGGCCACCAAGTAAAATGGAGATAAAGCTCATTGTTTTAACAATTTTAAAATACAAATGTATCAACAGATACAATAGTTTTCTTTAAGTAAATGTATATTTAATTTTGAAGTTTTTTTGTAATCATTAGATAAGATTTTTATAAAATTTTGTTTTCTTCAGTCTTTTTTTTGAATGTTACATTTGTAAATTGAATGATAAAGAGATCATTGGTGACAAAAACATAATTTTCTATTCAATTATGACAATGATCATATTGAATTTTTCAAGATGTAATATGAACGAATGTAGGTAATGTTAAACTGTCTTATATACAAGAGAGATATTGACGTCGACATTTTAAAAAAATTGTTTTGATTTCTAAACAGTTGATAATAATTGTTGTTTCGTTTGTAAATATCAGAGATATCCATCATGGTTGAGAATCTATCGCTACCGCGCCGCGACGATAATCAAAGGAAGCCACCCTCACTTATTTATAAAAAAGTAAAATGAAAAAAAAAAAATTCTCTTCTTTACACAGAATTGTATGAATATTCTTAGTCGAAAAGAATATCCTCAACATCAGTTAATTAATGACAATATTGTGCACATAATTTAATTTAATTATCAATCATTATTTATTAAAATATTCAAGATTTACTATTCTACGTTACTTTTTTATTCTAAATAAATGTTAAAAGCAATAATCACATCATGTAAAAATTGAACATTTTTTAACAATTGACTTTAATGTTCACAATAATTTACGAGAGAAAAGATTTTCTTATTCGTATTATATAAAAAAGAAAAGCATATTAATTATTTCAATAAAAAATTCTTTCAAGTCATTATTCAAAAAAAGAAATAATCATTTTTCTCAATAGTAAAATTGTTTCGATTAGTCTGCTATTTTTCTTACAACTATTATTATCTGTAGCTCTGAACGGAGAATCTTACATGAATGAAAGTTTTTTCGCTTGATTCTTTAAGCTTTTTGCATACACTGATCAAATACATACTAGTTACAAAGACTTTTCGTCTATATTCATCATACAGTCAGTATACTATCATTCTTTGTTTGATATCACTGAGATTCAAACAAGTTAACTAACATAGACAACAGATGTAATTCTTTTTCATCATAAAAATAATTTTTTTTTTTCAATTTTTATTCATTGTTGAATGATTTGAATAGAAAGAAAAATGATCATTTGCATGATATGACATCTATTGATTCATGGTCATTCATTGGATATTATACCTATAATTGCCGCAAACGAACGAACAATGTCTTTGTTCTATAACAAAAAGAAATAATTTTGCTCATTATTATCTTTCAATCTAACGTTCTGTTTCTTTTGACAATCTTCTGATGTTTATTTCAATGAATCGTACAGTTTTTGATATACCATTAACTTGGAATCGAACTCGTTTTGAAGCATCACGTAATAAACGTCGACAAGCACGAAAATTAATCGAAATTAGTATAAATGGTAATACAAAAAAAAAACTAATCATTTTTATTTTATATTTAAAAAAAAACATGTTTTTATTATATTATTTAGCACAATTTAATAAACAACTCAAAGATATTTTTTTTCAAAAACTTGATATTGAAAAAACTATCATTGAAAGTCAAGAACGTTTACTTAATCATGAAAAAAAAGTTCATATATTTGATAAATTAACCGAAATAGCATCACAATCATTAATTAATTATTTTGACAAAGTAAATATATATTTTTTTCTTTTATATCTTTAAAATTATTAACATCTACTTAATTTCTAGCGTATGGAAAATGTTCGTAATGCTATACAAGATCATTGTAATGCTATTCAACAAATTCTTCATCAAGAAAATGAACATTGGAAAGAAATTCATAATGCTATAGAACAGTATGTTTTCATTTCTTTTTTCTTTTTCTTAAAATTTTATTTTCTATAGAAATTTAATTACTTCTAATGATATTCATCCACCTAATAATATCAATCAACAAATATCATCACCAAATATTCATACAATTGATGAAGGTGATGAAGAAGAACATACATCAAAATTATTAGTAAATATTTTTCTATAAATATAAAATTTATTCATCTTTCATGTTATTATTATTATTATAGGGTAAAAAAACAATTACATCACTTTCAACACAAATGATTCAAAGTAGATAACAAAAAAAATCTATTCTTTCTTTAATTTCTATTCTTTATAGATTCTCAGTTACCATCAAATCATATTTCAACAATTGAATCTAATACTCGTTTATCAACTGAAAATTTAATTCAAAATAAAGAAGAACGATTTAGTGTTATTTTACCTTTAACATCAGCTCGTCGAACACTTCGAGTTATTGATACAACATTTGTTGTTAAAATTGAAGAATCAAAAACTTCTGAAACAAATACATCATATCAAAAAGAAATTAATCCAATTGAATCTTTACCTATAAATGAAGTTGATGCAATACAAAGTTATTCTCAACCAAAACCACCAGCTCGATTATATTTTTCACCAACACTTCTTCAAGATGATGAAGAATCAGAATTAATTCAACCTATTCTTTCAACTATTGATCAAAATCAAATAGGTAATAGAATTAAAAAGTGTCTGTTCAATATTCTTTTTTTTATATATAGATATTGAAAAACCAAAAATAATACCTCGTCGATTTGGTCAAACATTTTTACTTGATAATATTAAAACTGAAGATATTAATAAAACTCAAGATACAGAAAATTTACGACCAAAAATTTCTAATGATATATCTTATGTTAATAATCCTAATCCATCATTATCAATAGAAAAACAACCTTTAGATGAATCTCATCATTTAGAAATTCCTACACAACAGTAAGATAAATTTAAATTTTTTTTATTATTCATATAATAAAATTTCTTCTAGAAAATCAGTTGTTTATTCAAAACGACGAACACGTGCTGCAACAAAAACTGAATCAGAACCGATACATATGACACGACGTGCAACACGAAAACAAAAACAAACAATAGAAATTGATACAAATAAAGGAAAAACTCGAAAACGTAAATCATCAATATCTGATGATGGAAATAATAATACTGTTGCTTTACGAAAGAAAAAAACTGTTCCACCACCAGCAAAACCCAATACAAGAAAAACAAGAGGCAAAAAAACAAAAGGTTCATATTTATTAATTTTAATTATTCAAAAAATAAATTTTTATTTATTTAGAAATACCTATTCGAGAACCATCACCATTACCTATCATAGATCGATCAACACATTATCGTACTCATTTTTCAACACGTTAGTTACATTAAAACTTCTTTTTTTTGTTTAATACATCAATAAAATATTTTAGGTTCTAACCGATTAAACAATCTTACTCTATCAACAACATCGATGGTTGATGATGATGATGAGAATAATAATACTAATAAATCAAAATATTCGTCAACTCGACTTCGTACCAAATCTATGGGACGAATTCATAATCATGATGATGATGATGACGACGATGATCAACATATTTTACCAACGCGTTCAAATGTAAATAAAAATCCATCAAAAAAACGTGCAAAAACAACGACAGTCACAAAAAATCGAAGAAAACAGAAAAAATAAATATACATGTAGATATATATATAGCTGTATTTTTATAATTGTAAATAAAATATGTAGTCTTTGTGTTTTGTGTATGAAAAAAATAAAATAACTATCACCAATGAATAGTCACTCTTTAATCCCATTCTTTAAGTGGATGATGAAGTGTGCTCGCTATAGCACAAAATTTCTTCCGTACACTTTTTGAAAGAGACGAAATACAATGGGTAACGGAAATAGCAATGCACCTGCGAGAAAAAATCCAACTACTACAATCAAACCTATTTTGAAAAAACCATCTACCTATCCAAATTATTATTCAAATTCTTATATACCTGCGCAGACCAATTATCCTGGGTATAATGATTATTATCCTGCTGAATACAATCAAAATTATTTTCAGACAGGATATTATCCACAAACACAAGCTACAGATGTAAGTGTTAAATCTCAGACTATTTTTTAGTAACAGAAATAATAAAAACTTAAATGTTAGGAAGTACCTGCGGAGCATGTACCATCTCATCGTCATCATCATCGACATCATCATCGACATCATCGGCATCGGCATCATCGTTCAACCCAAACAACGCCTTCTCTACTTCTTGGACCTGAAGAAGCATATCAAGAACCACGTTCTATTCCTGTTTTTCTTAGAGAAAGATCGAGGTCAAGTTCACCTGAAGAACGATCAACTTCCTCTCTCGAAACACCATCATTTTCCGTTTCGGCTCAAACACCTTCATCTTTTTCTGTGGCTGAAAATTCTGCATCTCCTGCTATAGATAAACAACATTCACCTCCATCAACTGCTACTGTTGCTTCATCACCACCACCAACAAATAGTTCTAAAAGTACATCTTCACCAGTTTCAAATTCTAGTGTCAATTTGAAAAAACCTCCAGTAATTGAGTCAAATCAGACTCGAAATCCCCCTGATACAATTATAAAAAAATAGATACCAGGATAACGCTGCAAGAACCGTGGTCACTATGCTAAAATATGATTCGATAATAATTATGATGATTTACTTATATAATCTATTTATAAAATATTTTTTTTTAACTTTATTAATTATAAATAATTTTTAAAAGGAATTAAAGTCATTATAATTAAGATTTTTGGAATAACATATTTAACTTGGAAATGAATTATTAACTTAATTAAATAAATAAATAAATATATATATATATATATAAATGTAGTCAAAACAACTTGCACAAAATTAAACTTTTTGTTTAACGATTCTCTTGCTATTAAAAAGTAATTACGAAATTCATTTTTTCAGAAATATGTGTTCATTATCTATACTAAACGCTGACCATACACAATGTATGATTTTTTTCCTTTCAACAGATATATTTACTCATGATATCATCCAGTGATTTAAAAAATCATCATATATCAATGTTACATATTTGAAACAAAGATATACAATCTGCACCTGTTATTCATTTTGGAACAAGCATTCCATTCAGGACTATCTATTACAATATCAATAAATTAAAAGAAACATATTTACTTAAACATCGAGAGGGAAATTATCGACTACATGTGCTGAACGAAAATAAAGAAAAAGCTATTTTGATGTTTCATATCATGTTTGTATGCTTAAAAAATTTTTCTTCCAATTGCCAGCGTAAATATGAAAGGAAAAGCAATACGACAAAAATGTTTATTTTATCAATTTAGTACAATTTCGTCGAAATTAGCATTTAGAGCAGAACAATGATCCAAAATATCGAAGTAATATTTGTAAATAATTTATTAGGAATAATGTATCGGAATGGTTGGATTGAACATCGAACAACTCTGATGTTAATCTCATCGAGAATATTTGATCGATCAGAAAACGCAAAGTCGAAAATGGAAAATCCAGAAAAAATATTAATATTAATGTTGTAAAAAATTTCTTGATATCTATGAAAAATAGTTATTTACGTCGTATAAAACAATCTGAGAGCTGCATCTATATAAGAATATATTTGCATAACAAGATGTGCAAGTTTTTTTTTTACTACAGCTGTATGTTCTCTTCTGTTAATATTTTTGAAAGTGTTCAATTTAAAAATTATTATTATATTATCTCCTAAACTTAAAACTGATATGATTGAAGATATACCTTTTGTTATTTCATAAGCATTAGATCTAAGCAAGTTCAGATATAAAATATGAATAAACTGATGATGTATGTTTGTTTAATATATCTAAAAATACCTTTAAAAAATCTTTTAAGGTTATTTTTATAAACAGAAGAAAACTAAATAAATTACACACGATATAATGAGGATCGGAAAGAGCATGATGGCTTTTATTTTTTACATATACAAATTACAAAAAGATAAAAACGATCAGGCTTTTTTCGGCCTTCAGTATATCATGAAATAATAGTTTATGAATCATATAAAAGCTGAAAAATTATATTTTTATTCAAATACAGATGAGATTAAATGGGTAATCAAAATAATAGAGAAAATATAATAATAATCAACATTAATACAATACAGAGAAAAAACGGTAAGAAACATTTTAATAACAAGAATAGGCGATTCATGGAAAAAATTGAAATACACATTTATATTCTTATATTATTCCCATTTCAATTAATTTTTTTTCTTTTTCTTTCCAATACTCTCTCTTTTCTTACTGTGTCAATTGATCAATATTTTCAATAGATTCCATTCGAGATGCGAAAAAAGAGTTGTTTATTTGTGTTAATTTCTTATATTGAATTTCAATGCATTGTGACACAAATTAATAGATTTCTAGACATCTGAAAACAAAAAAGACAATATTAGAACCAATAATGCTGTAGAACACTATTGTATATAGAACTTAAAAATCATACAAGATGTGAAAATAATAATGTTAATTTATATTCATTATCTGAATGAACTTATACTAACTAACTGAAAAAATCGTAAGAAATGCTATATGATTGCGTTATATGAATCATGTTCAGTCCTTTTGCGTTGTATCTAAAAAGGTGAGAGCAGCCATATTGTTTGTAAGAAAAAGTATTTTAATCCCATTTTGTTATGTGTGTCAGGACAATGTTCGAATAGAAAAAATTA
>JAJEKB010006677.1:0-10905 GCA_022393335.1 Macrotrachela quadricornifera | reverse complement strand
CTGCCACTCAACTCCCAACAAATATCACAAATGCAACTACCACTCAAATGCCAACAAATATCACAACTACAGCAAATACTACTACGGTTTCAACTATGTAAGTACTTAATCATGCTAAGTTTATCAAGCGATCAATGACGTGTATTTATATTTCATCTTAATAAAGCGCTCTTACAACCAATTCATCACAAAATTCTTCTACGGTTTCAACTACCAATACTACAATGATTACTACTTCTGCCACTTCGCCCTCTAGGTATACGGATTGTGTTCCTTTTCTTATATATTCTTATATACTGATTTTTCAGTTTTGGCTTGTTCTCAGTCACCAATACATCTGTTTCTAGTGGAGCCAATGTTTCGAATATGGCAACTATTTTTTCCATCAGTCTGTTAGCGATAACTCAAGCAATCACTCTTTTTCATCCGCGTGCTATTAAACATATAATTTAGGATCACATTTTTTTCTTTCTTTTCCGTCTTGATTCATGATGCATGATGCGTTGTGCCAAAAATATGATCATGTACCACATGCTTTTCTTCTTTATTTCTCCTACATGTACACCCTTCTTTTCTTGTTCGAGAGTTCTCCCATGTCATGAAAATCGGACAAAACTCGACGATTTTATCGTGATACCTCGGCCGATTAATCGTGCGGTTAATCGCGATAAAATCGTCCAAAACGATGGTTTTTGCCGATTTTCCAATAAAATCGCGATCAATACACGATTAAATTGCGATTTTTCTTGAATTGATAAGCACCTTTTTGCTATCCTTAATTTCATATTTATTCTCTTATTTCTGTCGTCAACCCCTTATTTCTATATGTACTTCCCTATTTCTATCCTTAACCTCTTCTACCTATCGCTAACTCTTTATTTCTATATCTAATTCCTTATTTGTACATACAACCCCTCAGAAATATATACAACCCTTTATAACTATTACGGACCCCTTACTCCTATGCTTAAAGTATAGTGGAACCTTTATTTGTATATTGAAGTTGTTATACTTATATCTTACCACTTGCAACTATATCTGGCTTGATACTTGTGTCTAACCCTTCATAACTGTGCCTTTCCTATTTTAGTTATGCTTTAAATTCGAATACCTATATATCACCATTGCTAACAAAGTGTAAACTCTTATATCTATACTGAACTACTTATTACTAGCGGTTAGCGCTTATATATATATCCAACTCAATAAAACAGTGCCTAACCTCGGCTTGTGTGCTCAGCAGGAAAGTTTTGAAAAATGTTAAAACTTTTGTATTTGATCAAAAAAAATAGTTTCACATTCTTCTATAAGTTTCAAAAGAGATTTAATGCTTTAGCATTAGCACAATAAACATTTATATTACTCATGTAAACTTCATTTGGGTATATGAGTAGATGAGTAGAGTTATAATGTGCAAAGAGAACAAAATTGTTGTGACACTGAGAACAAATATCAAAAAATACAGCAAGTGTAGGGTGTTGTGTTTTTAGGAGCAGTAATTACTTGCATGATGCCGATGCTAACTGATTACAATTGCGAAAATATCGGGTTACATGAATTTCGGCCCAAGAATTTTTCGGCCCAACCATTTCGGTTCGGCCGAAATTCCTGTGATTTTTCGATCCGGACCGAGAATCCGATAGGAATTTCGGTCCCACTCTTAAATAAATTTAATTAATTAATTATTAATTAGTAATGTTCATGGTGCTGAGCACTAAGACTTTTTAAAATTCATTTTGCTGAGCAGTATGACATGGTGCTGAGTAGTATGAACATCGAGTGTATCATCTTGCTAAGCAGTATGACATGGTGCTGAGCAGTATGAACATCGAATATATCATCTTGCTAAGTAGTTTGACATGATGCTAAGCAGTATGACCATCTAGTATATCATCGTGCTAAGCTATATGTAATAGCGTTTGGTGCGATATTCTAGATTTTAGTATTATGAGTATGAGTAAAAAATGTCTTTATAATTTCGATATTCTACGACGTTAAATCATATATGTTATCGGAAAAGCTGTAGCAACATTTAACGAAATAAGCGTCCCGTGTACTGGTACGGGATTATATTAAACTAGAACTATTGTTTACAATGGAGTATATGATTTTGACAGTTGTGATGACTATCAGTACATAAAAAAATGTTGTGGAATTTTTTGTTATAAAACTACTAGAAGAACAAATGATTATAGGTTTTAGCGGAATTATCGAATCAACTGTTTGTAAGACAAAGTAAATGTTAAAGATGTTGGATAATGTATCGGCTTGTATGATTAAACAAACAATAAAGTTCTTTGGATCACGCATCATGTCGAACTGCTTCGCAAGACGATATACTTGATGTTCATACTGCTCAGCACCATGTCATACTCCTTAGCAAGATGATATATTCGATATTCATACTGGTCAGCACCATGCCATACTGCTCAGCAAAATGAATTTTAAAAAGTCATGGTGCTCAGTTTTATGAACATTACTAATTACTAATTAATTAATTAAATTTATTTAAGAGTAGGACCGAAATTCCTATCGGATTCTCGGTCCGGACCGAAAAATCACAGGAATTTCGGCCGGGCCGAAATGGTTGGGCCGAAAAATTCTTGAGCCGAAATTCCGGACTCCCGAAAATCATATACCCGGCACAATTTGACTAAAAATTTTCATAGTAGCCATATTTTTTAGACTTTAGGGGACATACAGTTTTGTAGCTTTTAAAAAGGGCTATCAAATGAGCAAGACTAGAATTTTGGTCACTTCAATTTTTACGAAAAAATATTTGTTGAAAGATAAAAGTTGATCATAAATATAGGACCTATATCAGCAGTGCCTAAAAATATATCAATTCCTCTCCCCACTAAGTCAAGCAATCGATTGTTAATGCATGCATAGAATTGAAGCCCTACTCAAAAGCTATCAAATAATTCATTTCACAACTATTTTTTCTAATCAATTTACCATAAAACCGAATCCACTGTGATACGGTCCTTTATCGAATTTATGACCAAAAATGAGTTACTTTGTTAATAGGAATTTGCTTCGGAAATTCAACGGAAATCATATAAAAATAATGTTAAAATGCTAAATTCCATACGTTCTTTCACCTGATATATGATTCAATAAGGTAGACCGAAAAAAGTCCAATGGGCCGATTTGTGGTCTTATGCGCCCCACTCCTTTAAATAAAATACTTTTTTATTTATTTAACCAAATCAAACTCTACAAAATTAGAAAAAGTATCTAACGAGGGGATCTTCCGAGGTGCTAAAAAGCTTTTAAGCCCAAATTTCGTCCATAGGTAGGAAACATATAGACTAGAAAAAGCCTAAGAGGATATGGGCTCAAGTTGAGATTTGGCTGAGATATCGACCTTTTACTATAATTTTCCTGTAAGATCCCATTTTCTCAATAAAATCAAAATTTGGAGTTTTATCATGAAACTTTGCCCATATCAAGGCCTCAACTAGAGTAGCTCATCCACAAAGTTTCAGAATTCCTGACCTAAGATTTCTCGAGATATGAGTCTGTAAGCATAAACACTATTTGAAGAATATTGTTGCAGACATGAATATTTTGACAAGGTTATATCTCAAAGTGCTTAGGTCCAGAATTCTGAAACTTTGTGGATGAGCTACTTTAGTTGAGGTATTGATATGGGTAAAGTTTTCATGTCAAAACTCCAAACTTTGATTTTATTGAAAAAATGGAGCTTCATCAGGAAATTATAGTAAAAAGTCGATATCTCATCCAAATCTCAACTTGGACCCATATCCTCTTAGGCTTTTTCAAGTCTATATATTTCCTATCTATGGACAAAATTTGGACTCAAAAGCTTTTTAGCATCCCGGAAGGTTTCCTAGGATTTCTCTGGCTTCCATTGGATTCTAGGGTTCCGTAAGATTCCAAGATTCCAGGATTCCGTAGTTTTTCCCTTGAAGATACCCCACACACCGCGGGGTAAGATCTGTAGCAGAGGTTTTAGGTACGATGAAAAAAGTCCTGTGAAAGAAGTATCACACATGACGAGAAGAGTCGAATGGCGAACACCTAACACATAGCAGGAACAATCCTGTTAAAGATGCTTGACGCATACCGGTAAAAGCCCTGTCCAAGAGGTTGCAAGTGTGACGTGAAAATTTCTGTTGCAAATAGTTCAACCACAACGGAGAACAGTCCTGTAGAAGACGTGTTGTGTACAGCAGAAAAAATCGGGCGGAAGATGCAAAACTTTAACCATATCCTCTTTTCATCGGGTACCTTCGCTAGCAGTCATATAAAGAAAATGAGCTACTTAAAAAATTAAGTTATTTTCAGACATTCTCTAAACGAAATTTATACTTGATCTTAGACAATCAAATGACTAATCGACTTGTTTTATCTACAACGAAATGTGATGACATATGTTTAGAAGCAATGAAAAATCGCTACGATATTTTTTGTTCTTTGAAAGTAATGAAGAATTTAAAATAGGGCGTGACTTTCCCATAATTACGTCTAATCAATATAATTAAACAATTTTGAAAAATAATGTATTCGAGGCGAGTATATTTTTAAAATAAGATTTTATTAATTCCTTATTAAAGGAACTAATTAGTTTTATTGTGAATATGGCTTTTTATTCGTTACATCAGAGAACGCTTATGAAATATTCGTTGAATTCAATGTACATTGATTGATAGTTCGTTTTTATTAACTTTGGACGTTAAAAAGATGTGTTTTATGAACATATTTTACGGCAGCAAACCCAACGATAGTTATTCCGTCCATTAGTTTCAGCTATTGTATAGACCAATTTTTCGGCGGCCACCTCATTTTCCATCATTCGTTTAAATCCTTCTTCCACTCCATTCAATCCTCGTGGCATCTTTATCACTCTATTCGGTTTCAGAAGACCTTCAGGTAACAGGACATTTGAAACCAATTTATAGAATTTTTCAGCAAATTCTTTATCTTCTGGTTTAGCTTCGTAAAATTTACCAAAGAGATTTCTTTCGTTTCCAAAGATCGTATACATTAAAACTCTATGTTCTTTGATATGAGATGGTATTTCACTTTTTATAAAAGGTAGAACAGTGCACAGATGCGAATTACTGGCATTGAGTGCAGTACAGACTTTTCTGGTTGCTTCTTTTTCTGATATACAATCAAAAGCGTAAGCTAAATGATCATTGGTTGCTTGTTTTATTTTCGACACAACATATGGATCTTTGTAGTCAAAACAAATGTCAGCACCAAGTCCTTTTAAATAATCATGACGAGCGTGCGATGCTGTAGTGATAACAAAACAACCAATTGATTTAGCTAATTGAATAACACACTGTCCAACACTTGTGCTGCCTGACCAAACAAGAAAATTCGCTTCGATCTTCGCAGGCGGTAAAGGTAGACCCATTTCGTGAAATAAACCCAAAGCTGCTGTGATACTGGCAAGTGGAAGTGTAACAACTGCTTCAGGAGACATTGTCGAAGGATAACGAAAAACAAGTGATGCTTCTTGTACAACATATTCGGAAAAAGCTCCACGAATACCAAATTCATGATCAAGACCACCATGAACACAACCAGCTACACGTTCACCTTTTTTATAATTACCTAAAAAGAAAAATAGCGAACATGATAGAAACATGCATTTTAACGTTTCATCATATTTAATATTTGTCACACATATTGTAGATGATTATAAAGAAATCTTACATAATAATAATTATTATAACAGACTAATTTAATTTTTTTTTACAGAAAAACAATTTATTTCCAACATAATCTACTAAAAATTGAACTTTTGTCATGGCATACTGTGAACTTAGTACTAGATCGATTTTTGATACCAGTGAATTTACAATCATCTAAGTGGAAATGGCAATAGTTTCAGTAAAGTCTGATCCAAATTTTACCAAAAAGATCGAATTTTTAACAAATATAATCTCTATTTTGTTGCAGTATAGTCAGATTTAAGATTTTGATTAATACCCTAGCATATTTTAAATGTTTATCAAATTTTGTCCGGGAATCGATTAAAAAAATTTATAACCTTTGACTTGAGTCGAAAAGAATAAGATAACATTAAATTTTTTATTTATTCAGATTAATTTCAAATAGATTCACAATTATGAAACAATGATATAGAGAAAAAAAAATAAAAAGTCGTGAGAAAAGAATTAAAAGAAAGTGTAACATAAGGCAAACGAGGAGAAGACTAAACGATAATAAATAGTTTGACACAATTACTACGGAAATATGACAAGGCACATCACGTAAAAGAAAAGAAAAATGGTTGAAAAACATAAAGCACTGAGTTGCAAAATTTAATTTTATAAATTAATGATCTACGCACAAAATTATTTCATAATTGACATACATCCCTTTTTAAAACTTTCTTTCAAAAAGAAAATAGAATATGTCACTTCTCACTGACATCTAATAGAATATAGATAGGATAGAGGAGGAAAACGCATTGAATTTTCTTATTGTATATATATATCTGCAATGCTCATTTCAATTAGTTCATTAGAAGGAGAAGGAATCAATCAACTTTTGCATACTCTGTGATCAATCTTACAATATTTCAAATAGGAAGTAAAATCTTAACTCTTTAATTCAGATATTTTGAGACTATGTAACTAATAATAAATCTAATTCTAATTCTAATTCAAGAAACAGATTCTAAGAAAGCATATTTATACACTTACCAACAGCCTCCTTGCCAACTTTGACAACTATACCACTAAAATCACAACCAACAATAGATCCAGGTTTTGCAAGACCAAAGTGAACATGTTTCCAATCTGTTGGATTCTGTGCGGTATGAGTGACTTTAATTAGCAGCTCTTTGGATCCAAATTTAGGCAACTACGTTAATATTAAACATACAATTTCCCATTCATTTGACAGCAAATACTTTAACTTACAGGTAGTTCTTCGACAACAAGTTTTTTCTGCTCATGTACGACTAATGCAATTGGCATGTTGTATGTTTATGATGAGACTAATGAAAACTTAAAGAGTAAAACAAATGACTATTTTTCTTTTCTTTTCTTGAAACACGTCCTTCCTCTATGTTGCCTATTTTCTTATTCTTTCTAACACTACTTTAAGTCTCTCTATTTTCTGTTCTATAATTCTTTTAACATGTCGATTAGTTTTTTTCAGAGAGTAACATATTTTATGTAATTGTCTCAAGATTGGTACAACGAATTACATCAGTGATGAAAGAAATCTTGCGAAGACATGTCTATAGTGCCACTTTACTGCATCGTTGCATTCTAAAAAAAGATGTGTTTTACCAAATTCCCAAAATATGTTCTTCGAGATGTACAGAACCTTAAAAAAAACGAGTTTTTACATTTAAGGAATCTTAACAGATTCTTTCTAGCACATGAGAAAAAACCTTGAAATACAGAACATTTTAAAGTCCTATAGAACAGAAAAAGATTCGTAAGAAAAACGTAAAATCGTCAGAATTTTCTATGAACCCTTTAGAGGGCGGTGAAACAAATATATCCCACTTTTTTTATTTTAGATCGTAGAGTTATAATAAACTAGGATTAATGATTAGGTATATAACAGCTCACAATTCAATGATGATCATCTCGTTCTTAAATGAGTGATGTTAATCAGGCAGATCTTTACAAATAAACAAGTCCAACGACTAATTCTTTCGAAATGAGCGGATCTATTGATCAACTCTTTTTGTGTTAGTAGAATCGCACTATCAACAATTCTACTGTGTATAAATGAACAATAAATGGTCACATTATGCTCATTTTATAAGAGTAGATATTCCGACTCTGCTCATATAAAATTTGCAGGACGTTTGATGCCACTCCCTTGTTTGCTATAAACTATCACATATGGATCAATTAATCGCATAGAAATAACAAGGGTATTGCATAACAAACTCAATTACTATCTATTCAAGTTCAACCCATAATATTTATCTATTTTTTCAATAGAAAATTTTGAAGAAAGCTATTATTCATTCTCACCTCTAACACACACTTGACAGGCATATAAAAAATCGACAGGTTAACCATACGCTTCGATGTAAAATTTATAGGTACGCATTTATTATCCTCATGAACTCACATCGCTTTTTTAACGTATTATTATCTTGATATATTAGATTCTATTGTACGAGTAAAATATAATCCAGCTTACCATATTAGAAAATTCATTCGATTTTTCAAGGTTTATCAAAACCTTCGATAAATGATTCTCATGTAAGTCAATATAAATAAGTGTATTAATTACGTGTACAGTATTTCATTACTGTTGATTTTCGATCTCCATACACGTTAATCTAGATCACAGTCTATCTAAATATATCATCACTATCGACACAAGTTGATATTCAAAATGCGCCCGTTAAAGGGTTAAGATATGTAATAGATGTTTCCAAATAGTAACATCAATTATATTTCTTAGCTCAACTTTAATTTATTTTCAGTACATCTAACCTCTAGAAGAAATAAAACGTTTTATTTCTCTTTCAAATCAACATCCCATTACATTATAGCATCTCATCTACTAATCATATTTAAGTCCAAGCTCTATAGTGTAATAAAAATATAAGAATAGAATGAACTTTCGAGCGACATCGATATCATCTATTTATCAATTCATCACTTGTTTTGTCCTTCTGTCTCGTTCAATACATCTGCATTTCGATTGGAGCATTAACATTTCCATTATCTTCGAAAAGATGATTTAATTCTACAGTAAAACCTCTATTAGTGAACACCTCCTTATTCTGAACACTATCAAGTCCGACGGAGCGATTTTTGCTGGAAATGCACCTCTCTATTCTGAACATGAACACTTCTTTTCCAGTCTCTCTAGCTACTATAACCTCTCTAATGTGAACACATGTGCATATTTTTTTCTCTCTCTGTTACGTAGTGCTCCACTTCTTTTTTCTTCTATTTGGCTGTTACACATGTCTTGTACGTCTGACCTACTTTTCCTAACTGACATCTGTTTCGAATAAGAATCATTGTCTTAATTCTTCTTATTGTTCATTTTCTAAACAGACGAAGAAGCCTCTCGATTTCTTTCCTCGTTCGTCTACTTATCTCTCTCTTATATATATTTTTCAACTACAAAATGTTTAAATAAAAATAAATGAGTAGAAGAATAAATAGCACTTGGTTAAATCAAGACTAGTGTAGCAGTAGATATTCGGGATTTTTTCTTCATTTCTCAGCAAAATGTGCGTCACCTCTCTAAAGTGAACACTTTTAAAAAGTCCTAATGGTGTTCACATTAGAGAGGTTTTACTGTATTTGTACATTGAATTCTCTTAATGAAATTAAATAATTTTCATATTGAGAATTCCCTTATTTTTCCTTCTTATTCTTTAGGCTCTTGTATAGTATCTAGCTCTCGTGGAAAATCTATATTTTTTTAATTATGAAAATGGAGTATGTTAATCATTGAATAAAATTTATACGAATTCAATAATAATATCAGTTATAACAAATAATTCTATTCTTATAGAAATATTTATATTGCAACTATCCATGTAAAAAAAATATCAAAAAAATATTACTTTTTATTTTTAATAGTTACTTTTTTGGGTCAATTTTTTTTACATGGGTATTCATCAAAAAGAAAATATTTTGAATCGTATGATATAGAATAAATGTAACTACATATTTCTTTATTTAAACCATTTATTTTTATTTTATTGTCTTTTTTATATATGTCCTCCTCTCTCTATATAAGTATCAGTGGCAGCGAAGCTCTCAGATATGAGAAGGCTCATGTTTTGAATAAAAAAATTCACAGATTCGATCAAGAGCTTATATTTAGCATGCAACTACTCTTTGTACAACATTACGTCCAGCATGATGTTAGATAATGCAATAGATGAAGAATCATGTGAATTTAAGCAAGCTCAAGTTGCTTCAAAGAAGCAAATTTCACAACTAAGAGAGATTAGATATTTGAGAAAATTTCAGACATATTTCAAATTTGAGGATGACTATTACGAAATGTTAACGACATAGCTTATATTATATATATCTTCACAAATGTAAATGCTAAAACCTTGATTTTGTTTCAAAGATGCGTTTGAGATGGTGCCTAAAATAGCTATAAGAGAGTCCGATTAGCTTACTACATGAAATAATGTCTATTTTGTATACGTTTTTGCCAGAAAGATGATAAAAATATAGATTCTTTTAAAGATATCTGATAAAATTCTCAATAAGATTTATAAAAAAATTTTACAACACATCGTAATTTTTTATCATAACTGTAGATCGAAGGCTACAATAACACGGGTATGTTTTAATCAGAATAAAGGCTGCAGGACTAAAACATACTATTGGATGTCATTGAAACACCAAAATGATCTATTTCTTGTTCGAAGATGCTCTTAAAAAATCGGAAGCGAACAATTGTATGATTAGTATCATTTGATTTTTTTCACTAATTAGGTTTTCATTTCCATTTCAACAGTATTTAGTTCAATAAAGAATTAATGTTAATTAACTTATTTTTCTTACATAACTATCGCAATGAAAACGACGCCTGCACTCTTTTAGTGATTGATTGATTCTTGTTGATGATAAAGTCAGGTATCGAATCAAATAAATACATAATTTGTAATAAGTGACCGTTCAGCAATTCTCGTCAATGATCAACAGATGTACACTATGTTTAATTGTAGGAAAAATTGTTCCATTGCCTTCATTTTTGATTGTTATGCACAAAATGAATGAGTAAATACTTACGAGGGAAGGCCACCAACTGCCCCGTCGCTTTTGAGGTCAGACTTTGTGTATAAGGTAGTCCCCAGTGAGGTGTGAAAAATCCCAAAAGGATAACTGCCCGCAGACCTTCTATCCAGAGTTATAGCCATTTTACTGGAATTTTAGTCTATGGCAAGGTATATGCTAACAA
>JAJEKB010006650.1:0-10713 GCA_022393335.1 Macrotrachela quadricornifera | reverse complement strand
ACGTCCCATGTAAAAAATGCTCGATTGGCTCGTGGACCCTCTCTTAAATAATTACATCTAATATTGAACAAGGAAGAGATAAAAAACTAATAGTTTAATGAATTAATGAAGTGTTTCTTACTAAGTGGAAATATTTCTTTTCATTTAGGCTACTTTCAATATCGACTTGAGCGGTAAGTATTTTAAATGAATATAAATATTTCTTTCCTGTTATTTAGGTTCTTTCAATATCGATTTGACCAGTAAGTATTTTTAAATAAGTACAGATATTTTATTTTCTTCATTTAGGCTCCTTTCAATATCGATCTGACCAGTAAGTATTTTAAATAAATATAAATATGTTTTTTTGTTTATTTAGATTCCTTCAATCTCTATGTAACCAGTAAGTATTTTTGAATAAATAATTTTTTTCTTCATTTAAGTTCCTTCCTACATCGATCTGACCAATAGGTATTTTTAAATAAATATAAATCATTTTTCTTTATTTCATTTTTTTCAACATCGAGCTGGCGAGTTTAAGTACATTTTAGTAAACTAATATTTTTTATTTTGTCTGTTTAGATCAGCCTCGGCGAATAAATTTAATGTAGACATGTTTTTTGGAAAAGGATTGATATCATTTATGATCAATTTAAAATATTTTGGATGGCCCTGATTAGTCTGAGTGGATATTCAAATTCCTTTTTTACCGACTTGTTTTGATGATGTATATCGTATAAATATGATTTTTTTATCAATTATTAGTATTAACATTATATTAGTACTACAATTGATAAAAAAAATCATATTTACACGATACATTATCAAAACAAGATGATAAAAATAGAACTGGAACATCCAGCCAGACTAATCAGTGCGATACATATATATGTATGTAACATATGAGAAAATGATAAACTTAGGAGTATGGTATGCATGATGCAGGTAATACCTGAGCTAACTAAAGAAAGCTAGTAAGATCTCGTCAGATCCTGTAATTTCCAGCATCTCCCGACTATCGGATCTGACTGTCGGAAATCGTCGGATCCGATATCCGACAACTTCCGGCAGGATCCTATCGGATGTTGTCGGAAGTTATCGGATTCTTTGGGACGTCCCGTCGAATCCTACAGGATCCGGGCTTCGGATTGTTCGTCCTGAGGACATTCTAAGAACAACATCAATTCTAAAAATGGTGGATGTGACATCGGAATTATGAAACACACCCTAATTACCAAATGAACATGATAATAATCAGAATTTATATCGTTAGAATCTAGTGGTTCTTTAGCTTTCAAATGTTCTTCAGCACACAACATTGATCTATCTATCGTCTTTGTCATTTACGCTTACGAACAGATTGATTATGTCAAAGGTATTCATCTATCATCTCAAAAGAAACAAATACATCCATAACAAAGATAAAAATTAACACTTTGTAGTACAATGATAAAATTAATAAAAAAAATTTATTGCATACTTATTTTTATACAACTGTAGTTTTTGAAACTTAAACGAAAAATTTGCCTGATTATTAGAAGTACAAAATAACAGTAAATCGTAGTTTCTGCATATCCAATCTCTGCAGATATATCAGAATCTGTCAAGATATGGAATACTCGTAGGAATAGTTTTCTTATTTTTCATTTCTCATACAAAGAAAATTTTCATTTATGCATAGCATTGTTTACAAAAAGTTCTTTTCTTTTTCAATCCAAGAAAAATAGATGAATAGTTCACTTATAGTACGCCTTAATAAAACTCATCTCCATACCTTTCCAGAAATATGGGGATACCATTTTATATAGATTTTAGCATTCAAATCTTTCCCCCATTACGTCCATACTTTCCCAGAAATATGGGGGTACAATTTTATAGAGATTTTAGTATTGAAAATTTTACCCCCTGTACCCCCTTACCTTCTCAGAAATAAGGGGGTAAAATTTCATATAGATTTTAGCATTGAAAATTTTACCCCCATTACTTTTTTTCAGTTCAGAATTGTTTGATTTTTTTTTGGATGCTCTTAGCATTGAATTCTTTCATATATTGACTATAAGAGAGGCAAGCACCCCCTTCAGGTGCAACTTTTGAGTCGAAAGCCATACTATGACCTTCCTCTGAACTTAGGAAAGTAGTGTGGAAAATTTGGTGACGCTATCTTTTACCGGGATGGAGTTATAAGCGAACAGACAAACATTCTTCTTTATATATACAGATACTAGCGGAAGTACCCGGCGTTGCTCGGGAAATCTCCATACTGGAAACCTACCATATCAAAAAACGACAGAAGATGTATAGCGAACGTGCTTAAGGCCTTTTCTTCAATTATTACTACATATTCCGCCGTACATACACTTACATTCATTCTTAAACTGGATAATTCGGCAAACAGTGTGGGGGTGTAAGTGTCTTTCTCTTAACTCATACCTGTTGTCATACTTTATACCAAGGCCTACTGCAAAAAAAAGTGACACTGAGAGACGGATATTCAAACAATGGCAGAAAATGCTCTGAAGTTTTCGAAACATTGGTAGAAATTGCAATAAATCATAAACTGTGTGAAATTTCACCTCAACCCTCTCGCCAATCATTCTGAGCCTCTCTCGATCTTTCTCAGGGCCTAAGAGTATGCCATGGAACGTTTGGCACCGCTAGCTCGTGCAGCGTCAAAATGCATGAAAAACAGACAGACAAACAGCCAGCAAACTTCTTCTTTATATATATAGATTATGAGTTATGAGTAATGGAATTTTTGTCTCACTTGTTGTCTTCTTCATTCGATGGTTATTTTCATTCATATAGTCGCTCTTCATGTTACACATTCTGTCCGTTTTCTTGGAGTATCCTAAAGTGTCCTGTGTGCAACGACAAAAAACACAGGTTTTTATACACTTTCGTTCTTGAACTATTGAGGAACAATTATACGTACAAATTCTCTAGAACAGGCATTTACTATAGTAAATCCAATAATAGGCGGGAAAAACCCCCATTCAGATGAAACTTTTGCGTCGAAAACCATCCTATGACCTTCCACTGGACCTAGAGAAGTATTGTGGAAAATTTGGTGACGCTAGCTTTTACCGGGATTGAGTTATAAGCGAACAGACAAACAAACAGACAAACAGACAAACTTTCTTCTTTATATATACAGATTTGAAAATTTTTGAGAATGTTTTTAGGCTTTTATAGAATTTAGGGGATTTTTTCCAAAATTTTTTGGATTTTCCTAAGATTTTTAAAACTTTTTTTAAAGGTTTGTCTAGAATTTTTGAAATTTTTGAGGACTTCTGTGCTTTTTCTACAATTTTTCAGAGCTTTTTAGAATTTTTGAGATTTTTCTAAGTTTTTTGAGATCTTCAAATACGTTCATAAACTGACGAGCAGAAAAACTAAAATTCCCAAAGATTTGGGAGGCGTCGCGGCCCCAACGCCCTCCCCCCTCCATCGGGACACCCCTAGTTCTTTGCCAAGAACTGTGTGCAATGAACAGTTCTTTGTGAAGAACAGTGCCATCCAACGGACAATTTATTTTAAAATGCAACGTACGAATTCCGAGGTGGCATACACGCGAGCATAAGTTGTCAGTTACAAGTAAGAATTCTGGAATTGTTCAAGTTTTGAATGGAGGTTGTTAGTGAAAACTAGTTTGTCTCCACGTATAATCTAACGTTTATTTGTTAGATATATGTTTATAGAGACGAATCCAATGGAATATACAGTACTAGTGCACGAAGAGCATGAAAGATGAATAAGAATACAAAAAACAACAAGAGAGTTACGATATGTTCTTGAAAAAGAGCTGTTTGAGACAGATCAGTTCCTATAAAAGAACTGCTTGAAACAGATCAGTTCCTATAAAAGAACTGCTTGAAACAGATCAGTTCCTATAAAAGAACTGCTTGAAATAGATCAGTTCCTTTCAGAGAACTGTTCAGACAGTTCTCAAAATCGGAACTGATATGAAACTGTCCAGGGTCTGTCATAGATAGAGCGTTTCAATGGATACAACAACATGTATCAGCTGTCAATGAAGTTTAACCCTTTGACGATAAAATTATTTTTGAAATCAAAGTATAACGAAAGAGAAAATATTTGGAAGAAATTTATTGTTAATATCTAATCAAACTGATCTAACGTTTCAAGATGTGTCATGAATGTTAACAGAAGACGTCTTGAGAGTTTACAGAGACAAAAGACAGCATAACAGATACAGTGTGCACATCCCGAGTTATCTACTATCTTAAGCTAAATAACGCATATATGCGTTCCCCGTCGTCAAAGGGTTAAGGCAGACTCATAATCATCACTAAATATACATAACCTTAACTTCATAAATATCCTAAATGGAAATGTTTTTAAAGTTATCCAAATCCCAGAATACGAGGACGCGAATTAGCGTCGATCGGCCTCAAAGGGTTAATTTCATAATGTGTAACAAAGTACAATATAATAGAGAAGCATGGTACAATAATTAGAATCAAACTTAAATAATTCTATGAAGATAAAAAAGTCTTTAAGAACCAATCGGTTTTTGAACGAAACCTTGCTGCAATGAGTACATTACTACCTACTTCAAAAACGATGGCAAATGGGTATTTGTGGGTTTAAGACAATTGCTCGCCGAACACTTGCTCGCAAGACTGCTTTTTTATGGATGTTTGAATAAACTAGGAAAATAATCTTTGAAAAGAGCAGCGTAAAATAAAAATAGGTGAGAATTGAGGAGTTTTTATATTGGTAACAGACTCCGATGTATTTTAGGCAATTCTTGAAGTCTGTATGATAATCTAATATTGGATTGTGTAGTTATTTGTTCAAGAACTTGTTTTATTCGCTTGAATGCGCATTATTTTTTATGAGAATAAATATGAGAGTAAGTGAGTAGAAGTCTTCTTTTCACCCTTCTTCAACTGTCCATATCCCCATTAATCATAGTCGGTCTTGGTGTCAAATTCTGAAATCCAACAAGACTTCGTCTAGGCAGTATAGTTCGGACGATTCCTCTGTTCTATCGATTCAGAGCGGACGTGCCACACATTTTATGACCGAAACATGCACCAAATCGAACCAAATATGGAAGATAAACACTAAAAATGATGTACGTGATGGTGAAATTACGACGTTTTTAAAAGACAATCCAATGGAGAACGCTGATACTTAACGCCATTAAATAAACGTGTGATTCGCGCGCAACTGTCCGACAAGTAACTGTCCAGATCCCGATATTTGTCAAGCCGGAAAAAGCAAGACTTCATTTTCTTCAGATTTATTTTGAAGTACGAGTGAAGTACATACTATACTCGTACCTCATTCTACTTCACTAACCAGTGAACTACAAGTGAAGTATGCATTCATGAAGTCTCACTTTTCCTCCCTTGGTATTTGTTGAATAAATTTTAATAGAAGCGAGATAGAGCGCTGCGGTTTTCACTGTTGGAAAAGGAAGATGAAGATGTATCGAACCGTATGTTATAAGTCGATTTGACATAGTTTCTATAAACACTTTAAGCGACGTTTTTGATAACCATCATATTCTGTAAGGCCACTAAAGTGATTTTCCAATGATTTCGTGTCCATTTGAACTGTTAATAGAAGATTTGAAAAACTATATGCAAGACCAAGACTTTTCAATCTATTCGTTTAGAAGTTATAAGTATCTTAATGAAATTTCTTAGCAGATTTTATGGAAACTCACATATTTGACGAAAGAAAATAGTAAGTGTAAGTTTTAAATCGAAGTTTTTATGTTTCCCCACCCATTATAGACATGCCCATTACAAACAGTTGCCTATGGTTTCCAGAAGATGCGACATCTTCCAGCATTACAGACAGTTACACTAATTATTATTGCGAAGCGCCACACAAGAATTAGTTGCTAAGTTTATGACTTTTGTGGAACCCACATATATTTTCGAGAAAAATTAGTGAGTGTAAGTTTTAAGTCGAGGTTTTTGCAGCTCCCCCATTCCCGCACAGATTCCCATTACAGACGTTCTCCTCTCCCCTCCCATTACAGGCAGGCGCAACATAATAAATAATTGCTATAGTTTATAATCATTCTATTTTATCTAAAGCTACACTACAAACATATATCTATAAAATTAGAGTAATAACATGAGAAATATGTTCAGTAGTGTAGCTCTTAGCTAATATGAGTACATGAGTTCCGTATTTTAACTCCAAAAGGGCTACGCTGAGAAGCTTTTTCTAATAATTTCTGTGAGAAAAATCGCTTTTTTACGTTTTTCCAATAAATTGAGAGCTAAATCGTTTGGCACCTATTTTTAGAAAATTGATTAAGAAAATTTTTAAAAAACTGTTTGGAAAATCTATACTATACGAGTCGATGCGTCTTCATCTTATCTATCCAACAGTGCAAGTCGCAGTTTTCTATCTTGCTTCTATCAAGAGTTATCCGAAAAATGCCCATCCACCCTCTTTCTTGAAATGAATAGTAGTACCTACCAACAGTTATACCTGATTTCAAGCCAAAAGTGACTATTAATAGAGGTATGTTTTGTTTTCCGGTTAGGATATATCGCTCCAGCGCAGATTTCGTATTTAATGAGTTTATTGTTTGTCCATAGCTGATATGGGACGATTTGAAAATAAAGATAACTCTATCTAGTAAACTTTTCTCCACTCCATTTATTATAAACAAAAATTGAACCAAAAAGTGATATTTAGAAGGGCCGAAATAATATTAAAAAAGGGCTAAGATTTCTTTTGGAGCACCCTGTAACTAGACTATATTCAATACTTTTCAAACAGTAGGTATATATTCAAATTGCATCATTCGAAACAATTCTAACAAAATGTCAACAACATTTCAAACTTCTAAACGATATGTGTCGAAACATTCGAAGCGCATTGTTGGTTTGTTGTTAATGTCAGGATTGGGTATAATCTTAATAACTAATGACAGACATATTTTTCATAAGTCGTTCAAATTTCTGAATGATATTGTGAAAGATTCGAAAGCATTCACTTTGCCATTTAATACTAGTTCTAAAACTATAACACCGACTCTCTGTATAGGCATACAAATGTATGGTGAACAAACTTCATATTTTCCCGTATTAGCATTAGCACTTCGTCATACCGGACTTGATAAAATCCGTATCTACATCACCAATACAGACGATCGTACTGACACTCGACAACTCAAACAAACAATCAATTTTATTAACAAACTTGTAGTTCGCATGGATTATATCACTTATGTTGATTTAGGCGCACCATGTACTCAAAGCAGTTATGGTTTTTGCATGACAGATCGTCTGCTTAATTACCTTTACAAACAACATATGCAGTCTTCATCTATCTGTCAATACGTCGTTTTTACAAATGGTGATAACTTTTATTTACGAACTTTTGGTACAAGAATTCTTCCTTACATGCAGATGCAGAAAGATATTATTGCTTGGGGTTTCGTCTCTCATCATTACAAAGAGCATTATAGAGAATCTATTGACAATACAAAACAAAGAGTACCGCAGATTGTTGATGGAGGAACTGAAAAATGTACTCCGGTAGAACTTAAAGTTGGAATGGTCGACTTAGGATCGGTCGCATATCGACTTGCATTTTTACACAAGCATAATCTTTACTTTCGATTACCTGACGGAACTTATTATAAATCCGGTTCAGATGGATATTTCGTGGAAAAAGCTGCTAGGTTAACCAATGCATCAGTTATTTTAAGACAAACACTGTTTGTTCATCAGTGAATGCTATTCATTCCCAAACGAACTAACTACATAAGTTACTCTAGAAATTTTTATTAACGTATATTTCGAATTTTGTGATATACTTGCGTATTACATAATATGTTTTCTCCTAACCTTAAGCAGACAACTACAAAATGAGCCCACATCTTTCCTGTAGAGTGACAACACAAAATATTAAAGCTTATATCTTTTTTGATAAACATACTCATAATAGCAATAATTCTTTTACCATTTGTTAAGGAATTTTTTTGCTCTTTTCGATGTATATAACTTGTTTTTGTCACACATGAATAAGTAAAATGACGCTATGGAAAAAAATGCTCGCTTAATAATTTCGTGGCTTTTACATGAATTCCTGAGAAAAGGTCGTATAGAACAACCGGATTATTCTTTCAAAAACTCACCACAATTACATCAATTCTCCCGAGTGAATTGAAACTTTCAGATCTTCTAAGCAGAGGTGCAGAATTTTCTAAAAAATAAAAAATTTCCTCCCCCGCGAAAATTTTCTCCGAAAAATTTCCCCAAAGCTATTTTTTCTTCGCCACTTACAAACAACTTTGTCTGACACAAAATATAAGTAAAAATAAATATGGCAACATTTTGTTCTATTTATTACTATTCGTACAACATAAGAATTCTTAATATATAGAAAAAAATTAATTATCATAGGTCTTTTTGATATAATTTAAAATACATATGTTATTTTTGATAGTAAGTATACTAGTTTTTTTATTAAATGAAATAAAAGTAAATGAAATTAGACAATTTTCAATAAACTAGAGCTTTCCGCATTTCAAATGGCATCGCCAGTAGAGGGTGGCTGAGGGTGAGGATGAGGGAGTAATTTCATTTACTTTTATTTCATTTAATATAAAAACTGGTATACTTACTATCAATTTTAACATATTTATTTTGAATTATAGGAATTCTTTCTACTTGTTTTTTTTCCCAAGCGGTTCAAAACAACTGAGCCAGGTGAAACTAATTTGAATAGGTGATGTCGTTCAATTTTCTTGAAGAAAATCCGATGCTTATCCTTTAGTTGAGAGAAACAGTTGTTAAGACAGGTCTTGATAAATGGATTTGCTAGACGAAGCGGTACTGCATTCCAATGTGATATCACTTCTTTGTCTAAAGATTCGTAGTCCAGAACTCGATTGCCACGAATGTTTTGCTTTAGGATTGTCAAGATCAGAGCATACAAGTAATGCAAAAAACTCGAAAGAATGAATTATATCCTGTAACAGTTAATTATGATAAGAGCATGTTCTTCCCTTCTAATAGTTTTTCCAAGATTTCCCCAGTCTGACAACTTGTTAAACTGGAAAAATTTTGAAAAACTACATTACTCGGGAAAATTTTAGGAAGTTGACAGACTCGAGAAATGTTGGAAAATTGTGAGACGGGGGAACTTTTGGAAAACTATCGGACCGGGGAAACTTTGAAAAATTATCAGACTGGGGAAATTTTGGAAAATTGTCAGACTAGGGAAGTTTTGGAAAATTATCACTGATAATTTTCCAAAATTTCCCCAGTCTTAAAGTTTTCCAAAATTTCTCCAAACTGATAATTTCCCAAAATTTCTTCAGACTGATAATTTCCCAAAATTTCCCCGAGCAATGCAATTTTTCAAAAAATTTCCCTCCCCGCGCGGGGCGCACGAGGAAAATTCTGCACCTCTGCTTCTAAGACATGTAGATGCAAGCTTTGTTATAGGTTAGAAAAAACTTAAAACATTGCGAAAGATTTCAAAAGGGGGATTCTAGCTGTGTGGACAACCAGTCGCGGATCAATTTTTTGTTTCCGTTCTAATTTTAGAAGCACCATGGTAAGCAAAAAATTCGATCAATATCTGATCTGCGAGATCTTTTTATACCCAACAAAATTTGCCATCACTTTCATTTTGAAAACATTCACTCGATGAATTTATTCAGAAACTCTGGAAGTTTCCATGACCACCTGCAATGGGAAAACTGCCCACTGTGTGTAGATGAAGCCTTCCAGCCAAATTAAAACTTACCTCGCATATCAGTTTCAAAGGATAAAAGTCTGAAAATTTTACCATAGACGGTGCTTGTTGAGGTGGTCATTTTTTATAGCGGAGGCTATCTTCCTCTGTTGTGTTTTTTAAGACATTGCCATAGAAAAATGCTCATATTGAATTTTTTACGCTCAAATATCTCCATGAATCTCAAGCAGAATTTTATGTCTTAAGCGTATTCTAGAATCGTCTACCTGTCTTGTATCAAAAAACTGAAACACTCAGGTCTGTAGCTTGTTTCTGCGCTGAACGGAAAAGCTATCTTTCGAGCCTACTTTTAAATTTTTCGCAATTCTGAAGTCCTTCGCAAACAACCATGAGACTCTCAAAATCTGTTCTCTGGTGGAACATCATTAGTACATCTGGCTCTGCTATTTCTGAATTTTTCCTTTTTTGTCAATACGATTTGAGCGAGAAGAATGTCTTCAAAGTTGATGGGGAAAGTATTATTAGAGCCACAGTGATCCTTACCTAATTCCTCTATTTCAAACTGTAGAAGTCCGTCAATGTTACGAAAGATACTACTTGTTGAGGCCATGTTTTTTTTGTATCGAACATCTTTTTCTTCATTTTCTGTGCTTTGGGTGGAGGAGGTAGTGATTCGTACGTTACCAAGTAACGAGTAACTTGTCACTAGACACTCTATTTCTATCAACAAAAGAGTATTTCTGAAAAATAACGAAAGGACGTTACCGTTTTGCAAAAGGCTTTTCAAATTCGATGAGATCTGGGCTGCTAATAGAGGTCACTGAGATATATCGAAAGTCACCGGTTTTTTTAATTGAAATTGAATTTTGAAGAAAAAAAACAACCCTCCACTTTTATTAAGGCAGAGGAACTAGCGGGACTAACAATAGAACGGTTGGACATGTCAAGCGAGATATCTTGAAATTTTTCGGCCATTCTCTTGCATTCAGTGTCAAACTACTAAGGCCAGAATATGAGCTGCTGATGAGC
>JAJEKB010006616.1:0-10261 GCA_022393335.1 Macrotrachela quadricornifera | reverse complement strand
AAGTAACTACGTAAATATGTAGTTACTATTTACAAGTAACGAAGTAACTATTGTAGTTACTTTACTTTAGTTACGTAACTACAAAGTAAAGTAAATCTCCCACCCCTAGTGTCAGTAACGGTCCATGGGGTGGGTCGAAGGTAATGAGTCCAAATTTCTGCCCCTAAACACGATGACTATTTTTGCGATTATAACACAGAAGGATCATTTTTGTCATGCACATCATGGGTGCTTTTGCCATTCTAACATAGAATGGCTGTTTTAGCCATAGTTAAACACGATGGTTTTATATCCGGGTTATAGACAGACAAACACAGGTGAATTTAGGCTTCTAGACCCTATCCTTTCAGTCTAGGGAACATTTATTTGCTCATTAAATAACATTAAAAACATAAAAAATTCATTGAAATTCAATAAACAAAAAAAATTTACTTTTCATTAATTACTTTTCTCGTGTGTATTACTCATCTCTTTCTGGCTTCAATAAAATTGTCACCTTCTCTCCCTCTAGTTCTCGCTAATTTCATTTCGGATAATCGGATTTCACAACGAAACATCGATGGTGAGGAACATCACTGTCTTCTGCAATAGTAATGACCACTGTGTGTCTCTCTCTCCAGAAGCTTCTTCTTTCATACAAACTTCTATAATGACTATCTAGTAAAGAATAATGACATCTGTGAATATTTCCAACCCTCAAATGAAATCTGATGAGTCTACCACAAACTTCTTCCCATCGTTCCACATATCGAGCTAAGAATAGATTTGGGAAAGAAATAGTTAAACTCATCAGATTTGGAGTAGACTGGAGTAGAAACTCGACTTGATCGAATTCCGTTATTTCTACGAAGGCTAAATTTAGTGTCACACAATACAGCAAAACAGTGTTATTCGCCATCATTATTGTTCTTTTTAGTCCGAAGAAACCAAGTGAAAGTGACGTAACTTGTTGAAGAGCTGGTAGTAGAATAAGAAAATCATCGTAGTGAAGAGAATCAAATCGAAAGTATCGCAAATTCGTCAGTGGTATAACAACAGAAGTGATGTCGTCGAAAAACGTAGTTTCGGAAAATAAGGGCTCGTCAATCTTCAGTACCAAACGTTTCAATCGAGAGTTCTTCTTACTGAAGATCAAGTTGAACAAATCTTTGGTGCATTCCGAAGTCAGCACGAGTTCTAATGATTCTAAGTGGTCTATTAGCTGTGGTAGCAGTGAGGAGTGATGATCCAGTTTAGAATTGAGAGATATAATATTCTGAAGACGACGGTCGGAAATCGATGGTAGAATTGTTTGACAGTAGTAGAAGTAGTCTTTCGCTGTGTCCAAGTATAGTTTGAGGTTTGTTGTAGAAATTAAAACAGCAGAGATTCGCTCGTTTAATGAAGGGGAGAAGGATTGAAACAGTTCGATGGCAGAGAAATAGTCAAAGATTTCTCTCCAGAGCTCGTTTGGTAGTGTGTCAAGAACTGTTGGAAGTGGTGTGTCGGACATTCGATAGAGAGAGAGAGAAAGTGTATCATCTTCTTACTTCTATTTATAGTTGTTTCTCTGCTGCACTTGTACGTCTGTTGTGCAAGTAAGTTAGTCATTTCGTCTTTCTTTTCGTTGTGCAAGAAGATTCTCATTTCTCTTTTTTTTGTGTCGTTTCATACGATAAGATAAGAAAGTAATGAGTTACTTTTTTAGTCATTTTTTTCTTCCGTTGATCAATAACTCATGTATAATGTAGGTATTCGAATAACACGAGTCGTATATTTTCACTAACTATGAGAACAACATCTATTTCATTTGTGTTATTACAGAAAGTAAACTGCAAATATCTTTAATAAAGGAGGGGGATCGTTAAGCGATAAAATCGGCCCCCTACAGAAAATTGATTCCTTCTACCTAAAACTCCAAGTTACGGTGCTCTAAGTTGGTTTCTAATAAAAATAGCACTATATTACTTATTTTTCTCGTATCAAGGTCGATTGAGATCCCAATTACTATGGTATACATATATGGTATTGAATTGTAGGTAGTGGTTAGATTTTTTATCCACTAATAACTATCTTAATTCACATAACTCTCATATGATTTAATAGTGTTTTTAAAGGGCTACAAAATGGTATATAAATGTGAAGGATACATGTTGGCTAATCTAACATCACACATGGTGTAATATTCTGATGTGCTTGTATTTATGAATATTTGTAACTAATCCTAACTGAAGTCATACCTCAAAGGTAGCTATCCCAATATTCCGCCACTTTCATTTGTATTTTATTCGATAGCTGTATTGAAGAGCTTCAAAATGATATAAAATTATCTAGGAAAAAACATTGGCCGCCCCAATCCGTCCTAATAATACTGACTGCAAATCCTATTTTTTAGGATCAAATATGACTTTTCACTAGTTTTCATCATATTTTAGTTCAAAAAGTTAGCATTTCAATAGGAAACTCTATGATATTTGGAATCAGCAAGAAAAACTGAGTATATCTATATAATTTTTAATGATTTTCGACGACTTTCATTTTTACCGAAAAAATCACCTGTACCTCCCTCCAGGGAAGGGTCAAAAAAAGAATCACGCGAGAATATCGTTTTATCAATAGAAATGTGGTTGATTATGTTTCCAATGATCATAAAACTACAAATAATGAATGATTAAGCCATACAAACATAATTCTGATGTAAATCTTTTTTGACCCTTCCCTGGAGGGGAGTACGGGCGATTTTTTCGGTAAAAATGAAAGTCGCCGAAAATCATTAAAAAGTATATAGATATACTCAGTTTTTCTTGCTGATTCCAAATATCGTAGAGTTCCCTTTTGAAATGCTAACTTTTTGAACTAAAATATGATGAAAACTAGTGAAAAAGTCATATTTGATCATAAAAAATAGGATTTGCAGTCAGTATTATTAGGACGGATTGGGGCGGCCAGTGTTTTTTCCTAAATAGTTTTATATCATTTTGAAGCTCTTCAACACGGCTATCGAATAAAATACAAATAAAAGTGGCGGAATATTGGGATAGCTACCTTTGAGGTATGACTTCAGTTAGGATTACTTACAAATATTCATAAATACAAGCACATCAGAATACTACGCCATGTGTAATGTTAGATTAGCCAGCATGTATCCTTCACATTTATATACCATTTTGTAGCCCTTTAAAAACACTATTAAATCGTATGAGAGTTATATGAATTAAGACAGTTATTAGTGGATAAAAAATCTAACCACTACCTACAATTCAATACCATATATGTATACCATAGTAATTGGGATCTCAATCGACCTTGGTACGAGAAAAATAAGTAATATAGTGCTATTTTTATTAGAAACCAACTTAGAGCATCGTAACTTGGAGTTTTAGGTAGAAGGAATCAATTTTCTGTAGGGGGCCGATTTTATCGCTTAACGACCCCCCTCCTTTAAATTCATTTTTGAAAAAATTCTGACTAAAGTTTTTAAAAATAATGGGAAACTTGAAATACCTTTCAATATTTTAAGTAAATATTTTCCTCTTTCAGTATATGACCAATTGATGTCCAAATATGTTTTAATTGACCAATAATATTTTCACAATTGATTGTAACGATAGTTTCTAATGACATTATTATTCAGTTAAACGAATAAAAAATATGAAACTTTAGATAATATTTATTTTTAAATATTCTTTTTAAGATACAAAAATAAATTCAAACAAAAGGTTACAAAAATAAATTCAAACAAAAGGTTACAAAAATAAATTCAAACAAAAGATTACAAAAATAAATTCAAACAAAAGATAACAAAAAATCTTCACCCACGTATCTTCTCATATATTCAAACTGTGTGTGAAATATGTTTTTGAAAAAAAAAGGTTATATTTATTACATATTCCATTGATTTAATGATGAAAAAACAAAACAATCATTATTTTTTTATATTATAAGTAAGACCTATAATAACGGGTGGGCCGAAAGTTTTGAGACAAAACGTTTGTCCATTTTTCACCACCTCAAATGTATTCCAAATGAATGTGAATGGGTAGACAATGATCAGAATTTAATGCTCTTTTCGAATATCAGTTCAGAAATTCTGTAACGGTTTTTGTTAGGGAGAAGGAAGAAAATCTTTGAAAGGCAGTAAAAAAATAGTCGAGTCCAAGCTTTTGATCAAGATTTGCTTTATTTTTAGTCTATTTAAAAGTATTGTAGATACACAAAAACTACAAATTATGATTAGAATTTTGTGCTCTTTCGGAATATGGACTCGAAAATTTTTGTATTTGTTTTTCTATGACAGTAGCGAAGCAATCTTTGGACATGCCTCAAAATTCGATTGATTGATGAACACATTGGCATATGCCACTCCCGTAAGTCCTACGCGAAGGTGATAAAAATCGCTTGAATATGGTAGTTTTGTAGAGCAGACAGTCCTCTATAATATGTGAAGTCGAACTCCAATATAGCTTCAATATACGTAAAGTTAGCAGCATTTTCTGAGAAGCTATTTCTATCTGAGATGGATTTTAGTTAAAAAATTGATTTTTCAAAAATGAGGATAATACGAAAACAAAAATTTGGATGATTTTTAAGACAATAAAAAGAAACTGAAATAGCGCATTTTGTAGGACAGAATTTGCTCTACAATTTGATATATGAACCAAAGTTATAACAGCGAGTTCCGAATTAAAACAGTGAAAATGCAAGAATGCGCAAAAAATATTTTTGTCCAAAATAAATTTTTAAAGCAATTCAATGATTCTCTCACTGCTTCCAAACGAAAATAGATACAGTATTTCTGAACTCGTATTTGGAAAGAGCATTAAAGTCGGATCATTGTCTACCCCATTCACATTCATCTGGAATATATTTGAGTTGATGAAAAATGGACAAACATTTCGTGTCAAAACTTTCGGCCCACCCGTTAGATAAAAATCATTGTCACCAAATAGTCCAGATTTAAATCCATTAGACTATTGTATATTGGATGAATTTGCGTAACGTGTCAACTGGAAGAAAGTAACATCAAAACCCACACTAATTGATGAATTGAAACGTGCAGTCAAAAAAACTCGACAAGATGTTGTTTTACAAAGTTGTTCATCTTGGACAGCTCGTTTACAGCATGTTTTAAAAAACAAAGGATGTTATCTAAAAAAATAAAAAATATGTCATCTTTTAGAGCTTGAAAAGATCTATCTTTTAAAAAAAATGAGCCATGAACGAATTAGATTTGACGGATATATTGGTAAAATACCGAGAGATTCATTAGTCCTGGTACACCCATTAGTATTGGATGAAGCGTAGTGTTTCCAGCAGAGTGGCCAACTGTCATAGTCAGTAATGCGGAATTTTGTGGTCAAAATCCGGAAAATCCAGGAAACATTTTTTTGAAAAATCCGAAAATTTTCTGGAAACATTTTTAGCAATTAATTTTTGTTGCCCAGAACAATTTTCTCTGTACAGGTCGGCCACGACTTGTTGAAGATGAGAGGGAGGAAAATTTTTATAGATTATCCGAATTCTAAAGAAAAAAGTTTCAGAAATTTATTGAAAGGTTCTAAAGTTTTCTAAAAAATTTTTAGCGTTTCGAACGTTTTTGAAGGATTTTAGAAAGTTGTTCGAAATTTCTTCAAAATATTTGAAGATTTTTGAAAGATTTTAGTAAGTTCTTCGAAAACTATTCGAAATTTTTGAGAATTTTTTGAAATTTTTCAAGATTTTTGATGTTATTTGGGAGTCTTTGGAGATTTTTAGAGAATTTTTCGAAAATTTTTAAAAATTTCTTATTAATTTTTAAAAAATATCCAGGAAAAAAAATAAAATTTTTAAAGATTGGGAGGGGGTGACCCCCCATGCCCCGGTCGCGATAACCCTGTCTCTGTATCATTTTCGTAATGAAATCATTTATTTCAATGCTCATACAAAAATATGTTTCAATTTCAATATAACACAAGTAACGCTCATCAATGGTGACTCGCTTAACCCTCGACTGAATTCAGTCTATTTATTTTGAGAACCATTGTTAGGTGATTTATTTCAATAAGTGTGATGCTATAGTCACCTTAATCTGAGCAAACTTATCACATTTTATGATTTCCAAAAGCAATACTATCAATTTCAAATTCGAAAAATACCAACCATCCGCACTTTTTTCATCATAGATAACAATTTTGACTTTTACGGAGCATTCATAAAGTGCTGACATTAGTCGCTAGGGCTACAGTCGGCATACTTCTTTCCAAAATATACCCTAGACTTCATCCAAAGTTGTACGCAAGAGGAGATCATGTTAACCTTGCAAATGAATGATGGATTGCTTGTCAGAGTCTATAGAAAGCGTCACTTACGACTAATGAATACCCTCATCATATCTTCTTCTCAAACTAATTTTCTAACTATGTTACGATTAAACCAAATTAGTTGTCAATTCGTAAGAATCTGTAGATTTTTAATAGGATCATTCCTAATCAGGAATCATAAAAAGCAAACGGAAAGAGAAGCAAAAAACTAAAGCAAAGAAAAAAATACACAAGCACAATTTATTGAAGAAATCACGTGTGACGATAGAGATTTAGTTTTGCATTTTGTGGACCAAACCTTTCAAATATGTCCCTTTTTCCAAAGGAAACACATCGTCAGATTCTGTAAATCATGCAAGCCGCTGTAAGTTTCCCAAAACGTCTTTTTTGTTTTGAATGTCAGCCCTTCAAAGAAGCGGCTAGTCGTTCGTCGGATCCCCTCCTGGCAGTGGCGGAGCCAAGGGGGAGCTCAGCCCCCCTCCTCAAAAACTTTTGAGCCCCCCCTAGTGAAATTTTTGATACATGTATTTTATTTGTTAGGGGGGGCTCAAAGGCCCGTTGAGAAAATTGAGGCCTCCTTAACAAATAAAATAGGTAGTGGGCTACGGAAATTTTCCCGAAATGTGGCTTACCCTTGGGGAGGGGGAGTACAGGGGACCTTTGGGAAGCTACCCCCCTCCACCCCGGTCATCATTTCTTTTTGGAAAATCAGGAGACCTGCAGTAGTGTTTTCAAAGTTTTTTTTTATTGTAAGGGTCCCGAAAAATCCGGGGAAGGGCTGAGCACCCCCTGGTCCTCCATTGCCTCCGGGGCGTCATTCACGACTAGCCGCTCGATTCTTTGTCTGTTTCATTCAGCGACTAATAGTTCGATTTCATTACCATCCAACAAAGTCATGCCTGACTATGTACGAACGGTTACGAGGTTTAGAATAGAACTTCAGACGCAAAGTTCAAAAGCTAAGCCTATTTACGTACTCTTTATGGTAAAGTACCTTCTGTTGAACTGAATGAAATACTGCTGTAGCCTTTGACTATTATTGCTTGAGGGTTGGACAACTTCTTCATCGGTGACAAAAATGAAGATTCCAAGCGGAAAAAAGGCTCCTCGGTCAAAAATGAATTTTTTCTTCTATTGAGAAAATAACATTGTAATCACAAATACGAATAATGATTTTCTTCATAGGAAAAATGATTTTTAAAGAATGAAAAATGAATTTTTGCCTAGAGAAAAATGATTCTGTAATATATTTAAATATACACATATACTTTTTTGTCCATTGGAAAAATGAAGCTCAATAGGAATAATGATTGTCTTAATAGGAAAAATGTCTCGGAATGAATGAAAAATGTATGGAAAAATAAAAGTTCACGTGATAAAATTGAACATAGATAAAACATCCATAGGAAGTAGTATTCTTTTTTTTTAATATTAGGAATTGAATGTTTCAGGTCAATTTATGTAAATGACTTTTCCAGTGAGTTGTATTTTGGTGCTGCAAGAACTACGAAGAATAGGTGAGGGCGTCGCATTTTTGAAAAATGGAGGTATGTTAATGCGCAACCTAAGGATAATTCTGTTTTCAATGCACTGAGATAGTTTGTTCAGTTACGCATCAGTATATTTTAGAAGTGAAAAAATCGAAACGCTTTTAGAAAAAGAAATGAATCAGAGGCACTAAGGCTAACGAAAAACAAGAAGTGTCTTTTCATATATCGGATAGATAATTGTACATGAAGGAATTGTGTTTTTTTTTCTAGTTGCATTTGTGTGTTTATTATCCGACATTATAATAATGAATGTTGCTAAGAGTAACTTTTCATCGAATCGATAAAATAGAAGTCGTGTTTCACATATACTGAGAGATGAATTAATGCAGTGGAAATGATATTAATAATGGTTAGAAAAACGAAAACAGAATGAAAGTAACTTGAGGGATTGAAGAAAAAGTGATACGTCGTTGTTAGCTCGAAAATGGGCACGCTTAAGCTTTTATTTATATATTTATAGAATAGAAAAACACATGTATATGTAAAGATAGAATCAGAACACACACGAAGGTTACAGAACGAGCAAACAATAACAGTAAAGGTATAATGAAAAGAAAGAGATAAAAGAATAAGGATAAGCACTGAAGAGAGAGGGGATGAAGTCATCAAGGGTGGTAGTAATAATACATCGTCCCCCAACGCTTTTAAATGCATGGTGAGGATGGCAGAAAACATTTTAACACGCCTTTTCCTATGTTGTGAGCTTTTGTATAAAATATGTCGATTTATGTACAGATATGTATATATGTATGTGTCACGGTCGTATATAGAGAAAGAAAAAAAGTTAATTTCTCTCTCCGACGATATTTTTCTCATGAAACAAGGATTCCTATCACGAATCAATCTTTCGTCCATTGCTGAAAAGGCTTTATAATTGTTGTGTATTTTTTAAAAATATGACCAAAAAACTGTTTTCTTTTGGCAAAGAAAAAATGTTTTACAGTTGTGAAATATTTTCATACTTCAATTCATACATTTTTTGACACACATCAATGTCAAGTTATATAATCGACATTAAAGCAAATAATAATTTAGCATTGTACTTTGTTTATCATGAATATATCTATGGGAGATATTTTTCTTTTGCATCGGTTACTTTTCCCAACAGTGAAAATCATTTTTCCTATGTAGTAAAACATTTTTCCGTTGTTGTGACATGTACCTATGCGTGTATGTAGAAAGATTTTTCGTTTTGGTCTATCATTTCTCCTACTGGTGGAAAATATTGTTCTCTATGGGAACCATTTTTCCTCTACGGAAATCATTTTTTCTCTGTAGTAAAACATTTTTCCGCCGTATTTTCATTTTTCCGTTAGTTCTATATATATATATATGTATATGAAAATATAAAGAGACATTTTTCTCTCTTAGTTACCATTTATCATATTAGTGGAAATCATTTTTCCTCTATAGTTAAACATTTTTCCGCTGTATTTTCATTTTTCCGTTAGTTTTATATGTATATATGTATAGGAAAATATAAAGAGACATTCTTCTCTCTCATCTATCATTTTTCGTATCGGTGGAAACGATTTTTCCTCTGTCAAAAAGCATTTGTCCGCTACACTTTGATTTTTCTAAGATTTCTTTACATGTATAGAAGTACACATATTTAAGGAGAAGCTTTCATATATTCATTTTTGACCTGAGAGCCATTTTTCCGCTTAAAATATTCATTTCTATCACCGATCGAAGTTTTGTCCACTGCTGTATTGCTTTTAAAACTATATTTACAGGGTGTCCCAAAAGTCATGTCCACTTAAGAAAATTGAATATCTCCATTACAGCTCAAGAAAACGTGCTGATTTTTTTATCAGTGATAGAGGCATGCACCAAGTTTATATTCATGAAGACATGTCTAGGGAAATTCATTGTTAAGTGTGACTATTGATCTCAACAAGAAAAATTTACTTTTTCACAGTTAGAAAAAAACGTTACTTTGCCGAAAAAATTGAATATCTCCGCTACGGCTCGAGCTAACAAGTTGATTCTTTTATCAATGATAAAGGCATCTTCAAGCTTTATATTCATAAAGACATGCCTAGAGAAATTCTTTGATAAGTATATTTTTTTTCTATTCTATCTGCGAAAAGGTAAAATTAGTTTATTGAGGTCATTAGTGGTACTTAACAACGACTCTCTCTAGTCTTGCTCGTATGGATATGAAGCTTGAACATGCCTCTATTATTGGTAAAAACATCAGCTCGTTTGCTCGAGCCGCAGCGGAGATATTTAATTTTTTCTCGGTAGCGTGATTTTCGGGCTATATACAGGGTGGCCCAAAAACTAGTTTGCCAAAATAAAAACTGAATATCTCCATTACGGCTAGAGCAAACGAGCTAATTTTTCTACCGATAATAGAGGCATGTTCAGGCTTCGTATCCATAAGGACATGCCCAGAGAAATCCTCTGTTAAGTATACTGTTTTTTTTT
>JAJEKB010006558.1:0-13270 GCA_022393335.1 Macrotrachela quadricornifera | reverse complement strand
TTAAGAATACTTATATAAATCATTATCTTTTAAGGCAACTGATGATGATCGTACTAGGCATGGAAGTTTTATAATGATGATGGATCAAGAAATGGTTGGAGTATGAGAGTTACGACTAATCCTAGTCTTATATAATTGAAAACAAAAAACTTCTATTTATTGCTCTAGAAATTTTGCCACTAAACAATTCCAAGTGCGATGTAAAATAGGCCTAAAATTACACCTTCTAAAATTGTTCTCTGGCTGGGATAGTTAATCTACAACAGAACTTCAACAAGACTCCACAATACTTTATGGCTGAAGTCTTCGCTGTTTTTGGCTTGATTTATTTATAATTTATTTATTTATCTGATGCAGCTGTTTGATTAGAGTTTATTTCGCATACGATTAAAAAGTTTACTATTCCATCCTCATTTTTCTTCATATTTTATCAACGATTTATGATTTGATAGTAAATATTTAACACTATATATACATTCATAACAATAAGCATCCATACGATTAAGTCGATGATAAGAAAACAAGTCGGAATATTAAAATTTATTGCAAACATATTAGATTCGAGTAGAATTGTTCAGAAATGAGTCCTCACTATTTGTCAACTACTATATTGTGCATCAGGACATAGCCAACATAATCAATACACGATCGTGAGAATAGGATAGACGACAGAATTTAGTATTACGCACAACAGTTGATTTTATATTTCTTCATTGAAAATGACAGTTATCTTAGATATTTTGAAGTGAACTAACTTAAAATAATAGATATTATCTATTTAACTTTCAATTAGCGCTAAAAGTACCAACTTCTTTTATGAAAATTATTTTATATTTCATTTTTAAGTTAAATTTCAATGACCTAAAATCAAATAACTGAATTAATAGAATGTATGTCGAATGCAATTCTTACTTGTCGTCGTATTTGTTGTGGTCGAAAATCAAATAAACGTTCGAAAAATACAACAACAACAAACAAATCTGATTTAAACCAAATAAAAATACCTCCATCATTTGAAGACAAGAAAATTACGAAGGATTCTTCAAAATTAGATCCATTAACTGATGATATCATATCAACACCAAATCAATTACATAAAATTTCAAACAATATCGATTTAGATCGTTTAACTAAAGAATATCTCGAAACAATAAATGAATATCGTTTTCGTCTAGGATTTTTATCACTTGAACTTTCTAATGAACTTACAAATCGAGCACTTCATCGAGCAACTCAATTATCTATTCAGAATCGTATAGAAAATACCAATCGATTTGATCTTATTCATAATAATGAACCTATAGGAGAAACGTATAAAAATTTTAAAAATAAATCAAATAATTTTTTAAACAATATTTCATTTTGATAGAGTTATGTCTTGTCGAGCACCTGTTAATAATGGTTATGATATTGCACAATTATTACATGATCAACTAATTAATGATTTAAATACTGGTCATTCACCTAAAGTAAATAAGTATATAATAAAAGTAATGATGATTTCCTTTCAGAAACGTTATACACCAATATTAAATCCAGATTGTCAATATCTTGGTTTTGGTCTTGTTCATAATGAAGAAAAAACAAAAGATTTTATTGTTATTTATTATTATCCAGTAAAAAAAAGTGAAGAATTATGGGAAAATAATGAAAATTCTATTATAAAATAGCTGTTAGAAATCGTCTTGCATATAAATCAAACAATTGAGATGTAGAAATATTTGTTTTTCGAAATAATTCACTTAAACATTGAAGTAATGTTATATGTACAAGATGATATGAATAAGAAGCCGTATTTATTTTTGTTTTCATTGTTATATGACTTAAATCATAAAGAGACCAATTTGAAATTTTCGGATGAATATAATATGGAAGCATATAATATAATGAATTAATTATTTCATTAATTAATTCAGATAAATATGATTGAGGATCAATTGTATAAACATCGATTATACCAATTAAAGCATAAAGACATCCATTAAGAACAAAAAGACCTTTAGCAGGTGATTCTAATGGATATTCTTCAAACCAAAGAAAACGATTATTAAAATAAGCTCGAGTTATATTTGATGACCATAATGGTTGAATAGCTCGACGAATAGCTAATAAATGTTGAATATTATTTGTAAGTGAATAAAGACGAACAAGTAAAGATGCTGCTTGACCTAAAACAAGAAAATTAAAATATTAGATATTTCTCCGTATTTAAAAGGAAACAATCTTAAAACTTAAATTTATCTGTATCTATTTACATCACTATTTTGTCAGTCTAGGATCAAGTAAATCGATTGTTGATGAATACTATTTGTTAATTA
Source organism: Macrotrachela quadricornifera (assembly GCA_022393335.1). Taxonomy (NCBI): domain Eukaryota; kingdom Metazoa; phylum Rotifera; class Eurotatoria; order Philodinida; family Philodinidae; genus Macrotrachela; species Macrotrachela quadricornifera. The sequence continues at coordinate 10,952 of JAJEKB010006558.1, read as the reverse complement.
TTGATACAAAAAAAGAATTTACCTTGTGCCATTGCTGAACACCATGGGATTCGTAAATGATATTGATGATGATTACCAAAATATCGTTTAATATAAATAAACCAACAACCTGTTTTTAAATCTTGTGTATTTAATAACCATTGTGTAGCAGAATAAAATGCTTGTTGATCATATAATGTTTGATTACCAATTATTAATTGTTTAATAATAGAATTTGATTGACCACATATTCGAATATTAATGAAATCATTTTTAATAAAAAATGATTTTTTAGTTGATTTTTCTATATCAATTAACATATGTCGATTAACTTGACGAGGAGAACCTTTTAATGGTATAATTATTTTTGTTGATGTTTTAAAATCATTAATTATCATTGTTGAATAAATAAGTTCAATATTATTATTTAAAAAATGAAAATGTAATGAACTATTTGATAATATTGTAAAATGAATAAAAGTATTTTTAAGTAAAATATTCTTATTTATCATAAGCCATGATGAACAATTATTATTTTTATCTAATTAAATTGAATAAAATACTTAAAAAAAAAATATTATTATATTAATTTACTTAATTGTATTTGTTCGAATTTATAAATATCAGTTTGTTTAGTTTTCAAATTCAATTTTAATCGACTCCAATGACTAAGACCAAATTGAGCAATTTGTATTGGATAAAAATGACCATTCGATTCCCATTGAGATGAAATGGGTACATCTTTAAATAGAATTCAAGATTTTAAATTTTATCATATATTTAAATTTACCATATTGATAATCAATATGTGACACTCGATTACGTTGTTCAACATTGAAATAAGCAAAATTCAGATATGATCCATAAGAATTATATTTAAATAATGAAGAAAGTATACGATAAGTATGATTCTTAAAATAAATTATCTATTAAAAGAAAAAGAAGATATATTATGATAGATAGAAGACGATTATTAAATAATACTTACTGTAAAAGATGACTGAAATTTTGTTGATTCATCAACTGTGAAATATATTCGATAAAGACTAACCAAAAAAATAATTAGGAATAGATAATATATTAATTGACGAAAACGACATCGCATATCTAGGAAATGAATACTAAAAAAATACATCATAAAACAGTTCAAAATTATTGAGTAGTTTTAAGAGAATTTCATCTTATAAAATATTTTGCATTTTTGAGCTTTTTAATTATATTTATAAGATTTTAAATACACACTACTTTAGCAAAAAAAAAGCAAATTATCTACATTTATAATCTACTAGATAATTGAAATATGCTTTTTTCAGTATAATATTGAATCTTAACAATAAATTTTATATATATTACAAATAAAATAGTCGACAAAAAAAAATTCGTTTTTATAGAAATAACAATGACACAATGTTTCTATATACATTAATAAAAATCTACAGAAAATGAGAAAAAAGAAGCTATATAAATATAACACTTTAGATATACTAATATAAAAAAAATTTTAATTCTTATTATCAATAGATTTTCCATGATATTTATCAAAAGCATATTGATATAATTCAAAACATTCTTTAAGTAATAATGGTTTCCATTGTCTATGTACACTTTCATCAGAATATTCATTATATAAACGTTTTAAATATTCGTCTCTATGTTCCTTTCGATCAGACGATGAATTAATTTTAGATTTTGAAGATGATAATGATGATTTTTTTTTAAATATTAATTCTTTTTCTCGAATTAATTTTCCTCGGTATGTCTTTCGAATTTTACGTTCTCGTCGTTTTTTACTAGAAGATTTTTTGATTTGTTGATCACGCAATGGTGAACGACTTCGACTTCGACTTCGTGATGAAAATAATGAATTATTTCTTTGTTCAATTGCAGTTGAATATTCTTTTACAATTTCATTTGATGATTGTGATCTAAAGTATGAATTAATATGAGTTTTATCTGGACTAATCATTTGTTCTTGTGGATAGATAAATGATGATGTAGATTGAAATGGAATATAATTATTAGTAACTACAATAAAATAAACAATAAAGATAATCTCAAAAATGAAAATAGTGAATGTACTATTATAATCATATGTTGAATATTCTGAATAATTTAAAATTGGTCTTGGTCTTGGATTGTATTGATAATCATAATAAAGTTGTTGTTCAGCTGTTGCAGAAATCATTGATGATTTATATAAATTTTCATGTATTAGGATTCGACGAGAAGATTCAGTAAAATATGAATTTGATAATGTAGAAGATATATTCATATGAAAATCAAATGAGAAATTTTACCTTAAATTAAGAAAAATTATTATTGAAATTGGAATATTAAAAATAATGAATGAAAGCATTAAAACACTTTATGAAACATTTTAAATTTGAATATTCGTGCTTTGTATTATTCTGTTCGAATGATATAGATATATATATATATCGTTTAGGGCGATAGATGACGCTGATTAAATTTTTGAATAACCCAAAAAATGAATCGTATCTTATAATCAGAATGAATTCGTTTTCATTGTGTTTATTTATATTATGATCGTTTTTTATGGAAAAAAGGATGTTTCTATATTAAATAGAGAATATTTAGTACGAATCTTGTTTGGCAGGGAGCCGGCAATCCAAACTTTGAGTAAAATTTTTTTTACATCTTTCGATAGAGTTTTAGCTGCTGGTAACGAATATCTATCTTTTAGCCTTATCAAAAACTTCTTTTCGGTCGAAAAGTACAAAATACTGGAGAAGTGTTGATTTTGAGAGAAATGTACAAAATTTTTGACTTCACTCTGTGTTTTCAAACTTGAAACTATTTTTTTCTGATTCCGCATGACAAACTGACTCTAGACGAGTTTCTAACTCGATTCTAGATCCAAAACTATGTTGATGGTGATGCATCGAATCTTGTCGAGCGATTTTCCTATAGGTTAAACTTGTAAACGTATCTGGTTTTGCTAGGTGAGTGATAGTGACAAATTTTTATCTCATTGAACTTATCATACCACCAGTCAAAAAATAAATACAGATTCGGATTCAGCACAAAAAACTGAGTTAAATGAAGGATCTTTTAAATTAATTTGGCAACTTTTATTTTCTCCAAGATTTTATGTGTCTTCAGAGGACTCACACATTGTCGTATACAAGTCAAAAAATGAAACGTGCCAAATTAATTTAAAAGATACTTTATTTAACTCATTTTTTGCTGCTAATTCCGAATCTGTATTTAGTTTTTGACTGGTCGTATGATAAGTCAAATTAGATGAAATATTTGTCTCTATCATTTACCTAGGAAAACTAGATAGGTTTACCAGTTTGATCTATAGGAAAACCACTCGACGAGATTCGGTGCATCACTACCAACACAGTTTTGGGTCTAGAATCGATTTAAAACCATGTCTAGACTCAGTTTATCATGCGGAATCTGAAAAATATAGTTTCAAGATTGAAAACACAGAGCGAAGTCGAAAATTTTGTACATTTTTAGAAGGAACGCATTTTTCTCAAAATCAACACTTCTCCAGTATTTTGAATTTTTTTGATCGGAAAGGAGTTTTTGATAAGGCTAAAGGGTAGAGATTCGTGCCCAGTAGTTCAAACTCATCAAATGATGCAAAAAATGGCAAAAAATTTTTTACTCGAATTTAATCAATTAATCATGAGTTCAGTGATATAGTGTGGCGTTTCTGTACAGTATAATTATTTAAAAATAAATTTATTTTGTTCAAAACAGATATTTATATTATTTTTGTATGTGTTCTTTGGCATTACTTAATACCATCATGTAAATGTCGACTGTATGTACAGATCGTCTGACGAACTTATTGTTTTCAGTATCAGGTAACACAACAAAAGCAACAATAAATACTGTTACTTATAGTTCACGAACTACTGTTCCAATAGTTTTAAGAACGTCAATTGTTCGATCACCATTTTAATCGTGAATAATATTTTTCATAATAAAGGCATTAACTTGTAGAATTATATTAGAATCAAATATATCTTCAGCTACAAATTCATATCGACCTTAGAATGATTAAGCATATCACGACAGATATCTTTTTTTGATTGTAGAATACTTTTCAATTAGATAAGATAAAAAATAATCTGAAGTATTACTGATATCTTGACTTTTATATATTTACAAAGCTTGTCATAGGGTTTGTCAAAATGATAAGGAATGCTTGAATTTTCTTCTTTTTCGCAAAGAAAAAGTCAGAAAATGACTCATCAATAATTGCTTGTTGAATTCTAATTCCTTTACTAGAATCATTTCGTATCAATTAAGGTAAATAACTTGAAGTTGTTTTGACCGAAGAACTCAATTTCCAAAAAAAGTAAAATATCGAGCTGTACTTCTATGATTCAGTATGAGAAAATGACCATCTTCAACTAATTCAAAGTGATTAATTTCTATTTCATAAGCAGTATCGACATCGATTACACAAGATAAAACTAGATAGAGAAATTCATTATTCTATCACTACTTTTTTATGGTAAAATTGATCCTCTATTTGTGATTTAGTAGCAGCTGGAAGAAGATCTGCAATATCTAATTCAGTAAATGTCCATAGCACTATTTAAACTAAAAAATTGTCAACAATTTGTAAGTATTTTCAGTAACCAGACATGAATCTCAGCCATAATAAAATGTAAATGTTACGCTCTTGAAATATCATGAGAAATAAACCATAAGTGCTTGTTTAAATAGAATAAGCAAAATATACTTCACTCTATGTACGTGGCAAATTACATGTAAATTAGATACTTGTATTCTCCGCATATGATATATTAGAAGTCAAGTCAATAGTACGTTAAAGAGATATTTGAAATGTATCACATTATAACTTACAAAATAAATAGGCCAGTATTCTCCTTAGTTTTGCAACAACAAAATGCGCTAAAAAAAATAAATAATTTTTTCAGTTTGTTTTTTAGATTCGATGCAAGATAAAAGATTCCTTGTTTGTAAAAATATTTCATATTTTATTTTTATTGTTATTAACAGTTTGTTTTTATATATCAGTATTTTTCAACTGTCAAACGTTGTTGTATTACTGTCATTTTGATTATGTTCTCTAAGTATTGCATAGAGATTATATGAAATAATATAAATCATCATTCAAGGTTACCTATCTTCTTGATTTTTTTAAAATTTTAAAGATAAATAGTGTTTTATGATTAATTGCTTAGGAAATAAAATAAAATATAAGTATGTCAACAATCAAAGATGTTTGTTTCTAAAACTTTTCTCTATCAGACACTTTTGTCTTTCCAAAACATCGGCTGAATTCTATGAAGAACCATAAGTAATTATAGAATTTTTCCTTATTATGCAATGTTATTAACATATGAATAAAATATACTCTATTGATCTTGATTAGGTTCAGTTCGTCAGATTCATGACGTCGCTTTCATCTCGAATGATTCTATTTGCTAATCTGAATTATTTCTCTAGTTTATGCTTATCATATACCTCACAAGTCACATAAATTCCTAAAGCCATTTGACGTGAAAGAAGACTCATCGTCTTCAACAATACTCCAGATATGATTCTAGTTTCTTCACAATATCAATAATTTCGTATTAAAATGTATCACATAGATAACATTTAAACTGCTCGTATTGCTTTGATTGTGTTTATAAACCAAAATTTAACTTTTTCGTCAATTGTACATGATCATTTAAAAATTGAGGTTGATTTACGAATAACTACTACGACAAAAGTTGAGGATCACAAAATTATACATTATTTGTTGTAGTCTTATTGAATCTCAACCGAAAAGTGCAAAAAAATGTGCTACTGACCATTCATAGTCATTCGATACGGTTGTTTTCTCAGTATCAAAGATTAATGAGTTTTTTTCTCCAACATTGTCAAGACATATTAGCATAATGATTTTTTGAGATGCTAAAAAATAGATTTTAATATTGTTCATATTTGAGATGATTAAAGGTTTAACCATTAATATATGAGAAACTGGTTGTAAATGTTCTTGATATTACAGTATGTCAATAATTATTGAATATACTTGCACAAACTATTCATTCATCTAAATATGTGAACTCTAATCGCTATTAGTGATTATTTGTCACTTCTTTATTTTCGCGTTCTATTCAATATTATTTCTATACTTTATTAATACATTTTTATAAGTATCCAATAAGAAATAATAATAATTAAAAGAAATGTTACATCGATAAACCTTTTTCCAAGTTATACGAATATAAAAGATGTACCAATTTGTTTGTCTACTTTTGATCCTTTATTAGCTGAAAATAGAAAAAATAATTATGTATTCAATCTTTAACTTTGTTTTAGGTTCTTCAAAGAATACTTTCTGGTACCTTTGGCTAAATTATCAGCAAACTTTTTAGCTAAACAAAATAAAATATTACAAATATCATTCTGTATGATGATTCAATTACTGACTTAGATACAATGTATGTTAAAATTCGATCGTTTAATTCAATTAACTAGATATGTTCTTTTGAACCTGACATTACTTACAAATGAGAGTTCAATATGAAAAAACTTTGGAACATTTTCTTAAAATACATCTTTCTCTGAACTACTTCAGACACAACAGCTTGAAAGTCAAATTTAATTCCTGTTCTATTTTCTGGCCTAAATTTTTCAGGGAACATATTAACCTTTCTATGATAATAATCTGTGAGATGTTGTCTTATGACTACTCTTCGCATGCTCTGATGATTCTCTTATATTAGTTCGATCGCAAAAGCAATTAAAATTTATCTTCTTCTTCTTCATGTTCGTCATCAAAATAGTATGATGAACGTGCTTTTTTTGCTTTTCCATTATCAGTCACTTGAAACATGATAGCTACATTCCTCAAAACTACTAATAAGATTATCGTCAGAAAATCAACAAAATTGCGTCAATGAAAGAATATGTGTAGACTAATTTCCACAAGCTTTTTTATTCTGCTTTTCTTGAAATTCAGTTTTCTATTTCATATAGTCTATTATCATCATCATTAACTATCATATATGGTATACAAATACTTTTGTACTAGACGAAAACTTTTGTAATCAGTGAAGAAAGATAGAAAAGTATAGCGTCATGCAATATTTTTAAAGTAAGATTCTAGTATGTTTAGTACAAAGATATTGTATTTTTGAATGTTGTTCAATGAATGCTATAATATTCATTTCAAATTATATCGCAGATTTGATTTTTTTTTTGTCATTAACCAGAATAGATTAAAATTGGTATAAATTATATAGAAAATTAAAATTATATTGTTTAATTTTAATAATTTATAAAAATATTACTAACGTAAGTAAAAAGATATAAAGTGAACAATATATATTTTCATATGTGTTAGCTCTATCAAATTATAAGAAAAAACAATATTACTACGTTTTCCACTAAGACTATTAATTTAGTCTTACTTTGAAAAACAAAGTTCAAGATAAATAAAGAGAAAAAAATGAAAGTTGATTTTTATAGAAAGATGTATAATAGAAAGGAGACTAACAATATAATACATATGTCAATTTGATAAATTTTATCATATAGAATATTAATATGAAATGTAAAAAGTAATTTAGAAAATGTATTACATAAAAAGTAATAGTACCCCTGAAATTCTTGTTTTATAATTTAAACTGCAACAATAGCTTATTAGATTATTTTATTTTATAGACTTGTAAAAAAGTCAGACCAGGTTATTCGTGTGATTATTAACTGTCAAGAATGAGAAAACATGAAAATATTAAATAACCTGAAGATTTAAGCATAAAGGTTTATTTAATTATCGCTGCTAAAATAATGATAAAATAAACGAGTTTTTGAACTTTTTTTTATTAATTAACAGTTGCCACATGTCGGAAATAATAAGATAAAACTAGAGGTGCTAATATATCTTTACTTTTTCTTTAAAATAAACATAGAGATGAACTAAATCTTTATCTTAAATAAAAAGGGTAAATATAGATTTACATCGCTATATCTACCTATCTCTAATCAATAGTGTTTTCTCTACCGTCTTCGATACTATTATACTTTGCATAAAAATTTTTACTAATAAAAGAGAGATGACAAAATAGTTTTATTTCAGTACAATAAATAACTGGACATCTTCATTGTATTTTGTTTGTAATAAAACAAATTAAAACAAAGTTATTTGTAACATCGTTTGTCTACTCAATTATCATACAGTATTTCTGTTCAGAGTTATGATATTCTTTGCAGTTGTCGAATAATTGATCAGTTACTTGAATTTATTTTCTTAGAATTTCGATAAATTCCAAGAAAATAAATTCTAGAAGCTAATGAATTAGTCAATTGTTTAGAAAAGATGACTATAAACAATAGACAGTTGCATTTCTCATAGATAATATGCATAATAATTGCGTGCATTTGTATTTGATAGCAATCACTAGTCCAAAAATCCATTGGCAAAAACAGAACATCATACACGGGTTAGAAAAAAGACTATAATTTAGAGATGTTCTAACTTTCAAGAATGCAGAATGAAAAGTTTAATAATACTTTCTCGTATTTTCATTAGAAAAATTTTGAATTATTTGATGATTTAAATATTTCTATTGAATACGAAAGCATTAGATGTTTAAGTGATATAAAATTTAACATAATTCAAAATAATTTTAGAAATAAAATCTAAATACATAAAATATAACTATTAAACATTTTATCGGATGTTTCAGGTGTAATGAGCCTTTTTATATTTTGATAATATTTCTTATATTATTCCTTTGTTTGAACTTAATTTTTTCTTCAAAACATGTGTTTTTTAAAGTTCTACAAAATGAAGCATTTTTTATTTGCTTAAATAATGTCCATCGTTTTCTGAAACGTACTTCAAACAAATGGTCTATCTACAGTGAACAATTTTATAATACTACTTTGGTTGAAGCGTGTCTTAGAAAAAGATGGACATTATTTAATCCTTTCCGGCCAACCATCAGAAGACGAGCTGTAAAAAAATCTTTTCTACTTTTTTTGATGCTTCTAGATCATGAAGATGGATAAGATATTTTTTTCGAAACAAAAAAATGTTTCTGCACCAAAGGGCTTGATGTTGCCATATGGCAACACCTGTTCATAAGAGAAAAAAATTTTTTTTTAATTATTCTCCTTCTAAAGTTATTAAAACATCAAATTCTATTATATTTTCGTCTAAATATAGGCAAAACGATCGGTTCGGTATGGTTTCTCATAGAATCCTATAAAAAGTTTCATCAAAATCCAAAAAAGTGCAATAAAATGTGATGATATCTGGTACTATTTCGGCGGCATTGAGGTAACTGAGTCATTCACAGATGACAAAAGCCAAATGTGGTCGAAAATCATAAGTCTAACGACAATCCGACATTGAGAGGTTTGCAAGTGATTCCACTAGCCCCAATACCGCCGAAATCATAACAGGTACCATTGCATTTGCTTGTATTTTGACAAATTTTGATGAAAAATTTTTGTAGGATTCTGTAAGAGAGTATACCTAATCGACCCTTTTGACTATATTTTGACGAAAACAGAACAGAATTTGATGTTTTAATAACTTTGAAAGAAAAATGGTTTTAAAAATTTTTGTCCCCTTATAGCCGGATGTTGCCATATGGCAACATCACTATTTTTATTGTTTGAAATTACTTAATAATACTGGTTAGTGATGCAAAATACAACAGCTCTATGAAAGAAAATTGACCACTAATTATTTCTGGCATTGAACGTTCAGACATGCGGAAAAAACATTTTTACAACTTGGAAGCTTTTTTTGGGGCATTGCGTATAATTTCAGTTATTTTGTTAATGAATGTCTTTTTCGTGTTATGAACGCATGAATGTATGCTGAAATATGTTGACATAATTATCATTTTGTTAAAAACTGTATACTATCATTATGAGTCAAGCGTCCACAAAATACTAGCTCAACCTTGCCAAATGGCAATGCGCGACCGAAAAGGATTAAACAAATAAAAAATGCATCATTTTGTAGATCTTCGGAAGACACAATTTTTGAAGGAAAAATTAAGTTTAAACCAAGAGGTGATAAAAGAGATATTATCAAAAAATAAAAAGGTTTATTATATCTGAAACACCCGGCAGTTACAAATAACGGATATAAAGTCTTTCCTGATTTTCTTTTATTCTTTTTTTTGTCTTTAAGAATAATGCATTAAAGGCCATTATAAATTATTAAAGATCGACAACCTTCATTTATACTTGAATAACTCTCCTTCTATATACATAAAAATTGTCAAAGAATATTAATTTTCCTTTTTTTGTAGGTTAAATACGTTAAAAAAGCTCATCACCTGTTTTTCTTTTTCAGAAATCATCAGATATCTTATTCCTTCTCATATATCATTTAACTATTATTCAAACTAAAATAAGTGATGAGTAGTATTACACCATCTCAATTTGCAATAATTGGTATATCAGCAATGAATCGTTATGGAATTTTATTTCTTTTAATTGTTGGTATGCTAGGTAATTTATTAAATGTATATATCTTTAGTCGGCCACATCTTCGTCAAAATACTTGTGTTTTATGTTTGTTCATATCAAGTTCTCTTAATTTAATCACACTTTTCTTTGGTGTTTTTATACGATGTTTAATTGGTTATGATATCGATTTAACATATTATTCACCAATATTTTGTAAAATGCGTTATTATTTTATATATGTATCTCAGTCAGCATCTCTTTGGTTAATTGTATTTGCTTGTATTGATAGATATTTATCATCATCATTAGATATGAATCGTCGTCGATGGATAAATCGACGAAAAACATATTATATTATATTATGTATATTAATATTTAGTTTATTAGGGTATATAGAAGTTTTTTATTGTTTTGAAGCATCATTTATAACTAATGGTATTTGTTCGACTAAAGATCAAATTTGTTCATTTATTGATACAGCAAATTTTTTAATTTTTAATAGCTTTTTACCACCGAGTTTAATGTTAGGTTTT
>JAJEKB010006556.1:0-19389 GCA_022393335.1 Macrotrachela quadricornifera | reverse complement strand
CCTTTATCTATCCGTTGGTTACTATGTCAATGACAAAATCTCAATTACGAGTAGCACAAGATGGTTTGTGGACAAATATGTTAGCTATTCCTAGTATTACAACGTATTGTGCATCATTTTATGTATTTTATGCTGCATCTTCTGCATACAGAAAGAATGTTCGAGCAGCTCTCAATTGTAAGAAACATAATCGTATTGAAACACAAACCCATACACTACAGCAAAATGTATTATTTCGCAGTAAAACTGTTGCTTTGCATTAATGATTTGGTAATACTGGATTGTATTTTTGAAGGTGATGTTATTCATTTGTATGTTGCATCGACCGTCTACTTATATTCTACATTTTTCTTTGATTTAAGTGTTGTGTAAACAGCTCCGAACCGAACCTATCCATTTTTCACAACGTTTAAACCTAATCGAACCGAATATAGTTGAAACTGTTTAAAATTCATAGTAAATTAAGGGAATCATTAAAGTGTTGTCTGAATTATGTGATCTTCTATCTCTACTGCAATATGTGTCTTTATTAATATATAATTGTATATTACATACAAAAAAAATAAATATAGTTATCAAAAATATGAAAACAACGCTAAAGTTTATTTAATTGATGAATATTTGGATCACCAAATCTTTGTTTGTACATATTATATGAATGATTAAAGACAATATCATTCACTGTGTTTGGTGATAATTTTCACTTTTTTGTGCTATTATATTTCCGGTAAAACTAAATGCACGTTCAACGGCTGCACTTGTAGCTGGTACACTAAATACACGTGCAGCAACTTTTGCTGAAACTGAGTAAGATGAATGTTTTTTTCCAGAATGATAAGGAATTATATTCTTCATCATTACCAGAATTTATTTCTGATGTTGTTTTATCTGAACCGTGTTTTAAATATAAATCAATTTTCATTAAATGAGATGATGTTTTTGAAGAATTTTGTTGATCATTATCACCTTCATCATATATTTCTGCATAGAAATCAGCCATGTATGAACCTGACGTGGTCTTTGATAATTCAACTTTTTTATTATTTGAAGATGAGTTAACATGTTAATCAACACCAAAAATCAGCATCTCTTGTTTTATATATTCTATACATTCTTCTTTTTCCTTAGCTGATAAATGTTTCATTTTTTGCGTTTTAGGATTCAAAAATGTTCCCATTAGGTGTGTTACAGCTGAGTTTAAAATTCAATTGAGATTGGAATAATATTCATATTTGTATATTAATCTCTCAACTCACCTATGTGTAATTAAATAATATGAATTTAATAATACCTTTGCTTTTGAAATGAATCATCTGATAAATATTTTTACACTCAAGAAGTTTTTATTGATGATTCAGACATAAGCAAACGAAAACAAACAACAATAAACGATTTGCGAAAACGAAATTCTAAATCATTTTCGTTTTTTGATTGTAAGATGAAAATGCTAGCAGACGACGTGAATACACCATCTGCGCGATCAATTTTTCATTATTTATAAGCAGCAGATCTGCATAGTTAAGTTTTTTTCCATAATAGATAATCATTTTCTCATGGTCATCTATGCACTAATAATGCATTAACGCGTTAAATAAATGTGTACGATGATTTTTCAGATTTAGCGATTGAAGATGATAGCAGTATTTTGAATCATTTATTAATATTTTACACTTCACGAAAGTTGAGAAACCAAAATGATTTAATTTCGTTCTAGCCAATTGTTGATGCTCGTTTGTTTTCGTTTCTTTAAGTTTGAATCATTAACAAAAACTTCTTGAATGTAAAAAAAACTATTTATCAGATGATTCAATTCATAAACAACCCTAGTGAATGTACTGACATGAAGGTACCTAAAAAAGTACCCTGGTACAAGAATGTCCCAACAACTTGAGGGTACTTAAGTACTTTGTCAAGTACCCCGCTGAAAAGTGTTCAGTAAATAAGTACTATTGCACAGTATTTTTGGGTACCCTGGCGCCAAAATTGCAGTATGTTGGTGGTCGATGATCGAACCTCACCCTGACCCCATTTTTTATTTTTTTATTTTAAGGCATTTTATGACATTTTTTCGATTTAAATGAATTTTTTCAGTTCTAAAGATTCAATCAGGTCAATTTTGAAATATGACCTCCGGACCTAAGTTGGTTGGATCTCCATCAAACCACTTCAAGGTAGTCCTCTCTCAATTTTTTATCGAGATCGGCATGTTCTCGACTAGTAAATAATCAAGAAAGAATATTGAAAAAAAATTAATTTCTTACGTTTTGTCTAGTTGTTTATATTAAGCTGTGTGCGCAAAAGAAAACGGTGAATGAACAGTTTGCTACACAGAACGATACAAATTTAGGGTATCCTGTAGGAAATTTCTCAGTAAATTTATACGTGTGGGTACCCATACAAGTACTTGTTCAGTAAATATACTGGTTTGGGTACCTAATACAGTATCCACATCAGTATAATTACTGAGACTTTTTCGAAGTACCTATATCGGGTACCCTGGTGAAAATTTCTCAGTAATGGGTACCCTTAGCTCAGTACATTCACTAGGGAAGGGTACTATTAAATTGATATTATTAAATTACACATAAGTGAATTGAAAGATTGATATACAAATATGAATATTTTTTGAATATTTTCCCGTATTCCCATTTATTATCGATATTATGAATATTATTCCAATCTCAACTGAACTCTAAACTCAACTACGACGTATACGTATGCTACGCATTCGACAAGAACAATAATGGATGTGTAGTAAACATGTTCATTCAATTCATTCTGGCATAATATAAAAATATTTATGATTGTATTACTTGTTCTTAACGACTTTTTCGTAGTTTTTATATAATTGTAACTTACAGACGATTAAACTGGCATTATTAAATCATGATGAACTATGTCGATGAAAATTTGTCGATCGGAAGAATGTGGACCAAATTTGTGAATTGTACCATCTTCAATATCTTTTATCAGAGAATTTGGAAGTGATGGAATCGGCCTGGATTTTTGACGACCGGTAGCGGTGTCGGTCTGAAATGGATAGACAGGACCGGCCGGTAGCCGGCATCGATTCCATATATGCAGTGTACTTAAGATGATGCCATAATACTTAACAGTGCATCACAATACTAAGCAGGAATAAACAAAATATCTAATAGACAAGCTGCTAAGAAAGAGAAAATTGGAAAGCACAGTTAAAACAAATCAAAACAAATTCTTTATTTTTTCTGGCCAGCATTGACACATATTTCAATTTTCTTTTAAGCCGTTTTATCAAAAAGAAACGCGATTGACAGCTTACTTCACTATTCATAGATACAAAAGAGAATAGTCAAAACATAGAACGGTATGGTTTGAATCCTTTCAAACTTGAAAATGATGTTGCTGGTAGATTCAGCACGATCGAAAGCATGTATTCTCATGTATAATTCACCTTCATTTAGCATGTAAAAAACCATGTTATTCGGTATCTTACGAAACATGTATTTCTCTAAAGAAAAGGTCAAACGATGTGAAAATTTTATGCTAGATAGAACAAGAGTTGGGCTACATTCTGGTGTAATTTGAGCCTATGCTGCTATGAGAACTATGGAAGTGATGTATCAAAAATATAGGAAACTTTTTGAATACAACCAGATGCCCCCCGCGTCACTCTATCACATGGCTAAAACCCGAACTGGCTAACTATCAATGATGAAGAGTTATTCAAAACACTGGCGGCTGATACTTAAAAATACTCCCACAATAATTGCTTTGACATAAAATTTGTGTGCCTTCAGGTGATTAGAACCGTTGCTTTCGGGTGCTTTAGTATATCATTGTTGAAATCTGCGAATACAAGAAAAAAGGGTTGTGGTACAAGCAAGCAGAAATTGCAGCTTGTGACCGCGAGCTTACAAACTGTTTCATATCGCGAATATTATTCTAATCAGCAGCAGATGAATGCGACTGTCGATTGTCCGTTGTATTGTTGTCCTTCCAGTTTGGTCCAATTAACTCTTTTAGAAATTCTTTTGTACACCATTCTTCTTTTCCGATGTATGTATCAAGAAATAATTGCCCGGCTCCAATTCCGCATCGATCAGCTGTCCATTCTGGTGTAATAATACTGACGATGAAGGCAAATCCATTGTTTCCATGACGTAGTTTTAGCGCTTTGGAAGCAATTGTACTTGGGATTGCGACAACTGGTACATCACCAGTACCATAATCATGACTTAGAACTTTGTGTTCAACATGACCATCATAAAAAAATAAATAATAATCCATACTTGATACCTTCTACTAATATATGCAAATCATCGGCATCATGTATTGAATATAATTACTGCCCATTTCAAAATATAAGGCGGGTGGGTATTTTTTGAATAACGTTTGATAGGAAGAAGGTAGAGAGCTGCGGTTTTCACCGTTAGAAAGAGGCTGTGCCAGCGCATCGATTCATATAAAATTGTTGAGATTTATTTCTTGAATAACTCGTGATCGATGGTCATCTTGAAAGAATAGAATGTTATCCTTCGAAAATAGAACGAATTTTAAACTTTGACGAGTGAACTAGAATCGCCAGATGATGGGCTACAAAACTACGAAAGGTCAAAGTTTCTATCTTGATCCGTTGAAAAATTATAAACACAACACTAATCGCGTTTTAGTATGGATCTTATCAATTTTAGCAAGTTTTTCGTCAATTTCCGCGAGGTTTTTGTCGATTTCAGCTTCTACACAACATTTTCCTAATTAACTCGGTAAAAATGACAAGATCCATAGCAAAATGCGATTAGTGTTGTGTTTATCATTTTTCAACGGATCAAGATAGAAACTTTGACCTTTCGTAGTTTTGTAGCCCGTCATCTGGCGATTCTAGTTCACTCGTCAAAGTTTAAAATTCGTTCTATTTTCGAAGGATAACATTCTATTCTTTCAAGATGACCATCGATCACGAGTTATTCAAGAAATAAATCTGAACAATTTTACATGAATCGATGTGCTGGCACAGCCTCTTTCTAACGGTGAAAACCGCAGCTCTCTACCTTCTTCCTATCAAACGTTATTCAACAAATACCCACCCGCCTTATATTTTGAAATGGGCAGTACATAAAGAAAAAAAAATTGAACAGATAACAGATACAGAAAATAGTGAATTGATCAACGCGATATAAAGCACAGTATTTATATGAATTGATGAGATTTTTTTTTCTTTTTTACTTTCTTTCTTTTTGGACATACGCATGATAAGTTTGTGTTTTTGTCGGGCTTGCTGCTATAAATGAGCAAAACATTCTATACAAAATCAGAAAATGGATGGTAATGAATCAATCTCGATATTCTCATCTCGTATTTGAACGAATATCTTCGGATGTTCCATTCTTGAAATTATTTCAATACAAAATATAAACTATTGATGTGTAGGTCGAGAAATGAAGAAGTTTACAAAAACAATTCGAGTGTACTTGGCACTGCATTAACAAAGTTAAGCAAAACAAAAGTCATTCTTTGTTACTAACATATTTTTGACAGACAATAACCAGAAATAGAGGAATTTGAATGATAATGATAAATAACAAAATATAGCATCATGAACAATAAATGCGTCACATATAACCAAGAAACATAACCATCCTCAATATAAAGCTAGCAATCATATTGGATATTGTTGAAATTCGCATTTTGTAATGACAAGCATAAATTCCCAAATAAAAACATATACCGTGAATATATCAACTGTATACCACAGATGAAAATCTTCAAGGAAATAGCCCAAAAGCCAAACACTAATTATTGTATGTATTAAGGGATGTACATAATATATGGTTTTGTTCTAACCAAACAAAACTAATAAGATTATAAATAAAATACTTATTAAAATTGATAAATATACGATGCTCTATTCATTATCAGCAAATAGGTATTCACATATCTCTTTATTAATTAAGAAAATATAATAGAAATACAAAAACACTGTTTTAACAAACTTACTCTTTTCCTTATATGATAAACATCGTATATAGAGAAACAAATCACATGTTGTAACGATTAATATCGTTTGAAAAATAAAATCAGTCGGTCATGTATCATTCAGACTATAATATAATACACATGTGATTATCATACTTAATATGGTGGCTATAGACAAATGTATGCAGTTATTCATTGCAGAGGATCTTACGATAGAACATAAAGAACAATATGTATTTTAAATATTTTCTTTGTCAATATTGTTTTCAATTCCAAAAGCAATTTTCATACCAAAAATGTATTATTTCTTCATTTTGATCTTCTCAATATGAATTTCATCAACTGCTTTGGTTTTCAAATTACATACGATATATATGTTAGAGGATCAGTCGGTCAAGCAATATAGACAATAGTATAATTGGATGAGTGGAACAGAACGTTAACTAATATAATTCTTTAGCTTACAATTAGAAGAATAATGAATTTAATGTAAACAACATTTATTAATTGAGAATCCATATCAGAAAATCTCAGTGTAGAAATGTTGTTAATCTCAAGATCAATTAATAGTTATCATTGAATAGGATCTAAAAAAAACTATCCCTAACGTGATCAACTGAAATGTATAAAAGCTGAATAATAGCAACACATTTTTTAATGTCAACTTTCACCCTCCGTAGATGTATTTGTCTATCAATTATTAATTGAGTACATAAATTTTATTTTCTATTCCTGAATATAAGACCATTTATAATTATCAACAAGTGATCTATTGAGTTAATTGGTATATCATTTTTTTTTCTTTTATTAATCATAACAAAGGTTTTTCTTTTCTTATTACAAAAAAATACAAATAAAAAAAAAATAATAACCAGCAATTGTGTCAATTACATTTGTTCATGTTTTTAATCTGTTTCATCATTAGCTTCATTTTCGGCAATTGCCTACAAAAAAATACAAAAAAAAATAAATTATTTTTAAAAAATAAAATAATGAATAACCTTCTTAATAGTAGATATAAGACTTCCATGTGCTGCATATGCTTTGAGTAATTCAATAATAAATGGTAACCAATTATGTCGTCGACGTAAATTTTCAATCTATTCAAAAGAATTTAATTGAATAAAAAAAAGAAAAATTATCAAAACTCACTCGATCAAATTCTTTATTACTTTTTTCTTTTTGAATTATTATATTTAAATCATTTACTTTTTCATTACGTTCATCACCAGACAATGTAGAATCTATTCATAAAATAAAATAAATTCAAAGTTTTATATTATCAAATTGATTATTACCAGCTGATATTTTTTAAGAGGATCGGATATAATAGCCATCAAACGCTTGCTATTTCCTTTTAATCTTTAAAATAAAATAAAAATAATTTTATGAAATAAATATTGATAAATATTTTACTCTTGAAGACGTTGTTGAACAATAGGTACAGCAGCATGAATCCATTCAGTATCTTGTGAAATAGCACCACGATCAATTGGATTCTTAAAAGATAAAGAATTGTTATTTTTTTAATAAGATTTTTTTTGAAAAATTTTTACCTTATTTAAACAGTGAAGTTCATAAACATGTCCTTGAAATGGAATGTAAGTAATATAAAAATGATATTCATCTTGTTTGCTATCATAACCAACAAATGCATCTGATAATTTTCTAAAAAGATTAAATATATTTATATTAATCTTAAATTAATTTAAATCATACTTCGAAAAGCCATTATGAATGTCACGAATTGTTTGACATTGTGATAATGTTTTTTTATCCTTTTATATTAAAAAAAACCTAATGAATTAATTTTGAAATATTAAAAACAAAACTAGCATGCAGTGTAAATTTCTCCACTCCTTTTTTGTGAACATACTTTTAATTCACTTAATATTGGACCAAGTGTAACACCTTCGTGCTTACAATTTAACAATACAGATACAATTGCTTGTGTTGCAGAGAGATTTGAGGTTGTCCATGAAGGACGTCCAGGCAAAGAGGGAGGGAGGATCAGCCGACAGCGGACATTTCTGGACAGGGGGAGCGAGAGGATCAGATGCATCAGGGCATCCAGACGGTAATTTTGGTGTTTTTGTTGGTTTTTTGAGTATTTTTTGTGAAATTTTCGGTTAGAATTGGTTTTTGAGCAGTATTTTCATAAGATCAGTTTGTTAGGATTCCATGTCGCTTTGTCCACTGGTCAAACACATATATAAAATATGATTCAGTCCTCTGAAGAGAGCTAAATATCCTTTCAAATTCGAACCCGATCGACTCTAAATCCAAGCTGATACTAGACAGTGACTGATCCTTCCATATGAAAAGAATTAGGGTAAAATCAAATGAAGATCGATTGAAATCATACACTTTTAATCAAAAATAACTGGAAAAATCGAAACTTTATTGATTATTTTGATTAATTTGAATCATGGTCGGTTAAAAATTATGAAAAAACCATCAATTTTAATTAATTTTCTTCACGACAAATGACAAAAATATCTAACTGATTTTCTCTGATTTGCATCGGTTATAATCAATTTTTGTTAAGTTTTTATCGATGATAATTCAAATCAGGTATGTACCAAAGTCAAAACTTGAATTTGACTGTAATTGAATTTGGGTTTGAATGGATTTGGTTGGACCTCCAAGACTATGTCAGAGAGAAATTCATTTTGAAAAAATATTTATTGCCGAACTTTGGACTGTGACCCGGAGGGGAAATACAGTGTCATTCTAAAGCTTACTGCTTCATCTAAAAGTGGAGCTTGTGCTGCTGCTCATGCTATCTAATGAAGAAAGTCCCGCCTCAGAGACTTTTTATCACTTGAAAGGGCTTTCTCCTAAGATTATCATTTAATATATCATATCACAAAATCAAAATTCTTATTAAAATCATGTTTTTTCGGACAGTTATGATCAGTTTGGAATTCATTTCCATGGATTCTAATCAAATGCAATCGCGATACCATTTTTTTTATTAAAAAGCTTTTCTCTGGGCAAAGTATTGGAGAAGAAAACTATTTGATTGATTTAAATCAATTATTAAAGATGTGAATTTTGCATTAAGAATTTTAATCCGGACATAACCAATCTTAACATTAGGTAGTACACGGATCTGGTTAGAATGGAATTGTAGGCTTTCTTTCTGATGAATGTATAATTTTATTACTAAAACTAATTAGTTCATTGAACCTATGGAATTACTTTCTTCTGAAAAAATATTAATATTACGTATTATAACCTAGTATAAATGCTTACAAGTCGAATTAGCATTCCAGTTCTGAAGAACACAATTTCTTCGCAGAATAAGACATTACTATGAATATCCAATAGTACAAGATAGACTGAAGATTATGACTTTGAATTTCAGACAGAAATCCATATTGACAGAATCAGCTTCATCCAATTGTAAAGTATGATTTTTCTTTATTGTCTTGTTCTAGTCTTCATTTATATTTAATTAAAATGTAAATCTTTTTCTAATTTTCCTTTTAAAAACTGAAAGTATCCCATAATGAATATACATTAAAGCTTATTCTTTTATAGAGATGATATATTTTGATAGTATAGAAGCTTAGCAGGTCAATTTAAAAAGGATTAAATTGAAGATAACAGGTGCATAAATAGAAATACAATATCAAAACAGTTACCACTCCTGAAGCAAATGAAAAACATTATAAAACCCGACTATTATTTCTGTTATTTCATTTTTATTTTACAAACGTTATCGAAAAACATATGAAGACTATTATTATTTGGAGTGTTCTTTTTCATTGCGGTGAGATTTTTATAACTATCATTAGTTTAAATCGTAAAACTTTCTTTTGATTTTATTAGCAATCGCACTTGCTCTAGATAATTTCGTTCTATCCGCACTAAGACCTCCGTACCTAACTGCTGAAGATTTTCAACGAGCTAGAACGTTAACATCCGAAGATTTTGGCTGGAATTTAACTAATTTTCATGACGATTTACCATACCAACCAAAAACTCGTGCCAACGTTTGGCAGGCTGCGAGATTCAAATGGTCAAATGCGAGAGTTCCATATGTAATAAGTCCACTATATAATAATCACGAAAGAGCAATAATTGCAGAATCCATTCAAGAATGGGAGACAAAAACATGCGTTCGCTTTGTTCCAAAATCTGATAACGATCGTGACTATCTTGAATTGACACCTAACGATGGGACAAACAACTATTGCTATTCATATGTTGGTCGTCAAGGTGGACGACAATTTGTGAAGATGTATGCTCCAACATGCATGAGTGTTGGTCAGTATATTCACGAATTAGGTCACGCTATTGGCTTTGGACATGAACATCAAAGACCTGATAGAGATCATTACATTGAAATGAAATGGGAGAATATTGATCCAGGTAAGAGACGTTACAATTTAATGTCTTCATTATTGTTGAGTTGTTGATACTTAATTGAAAATCATCTGTAAATTATTTCACATTGATTTCTTAGCTAATTAGTAGTTTATTTTTTTTCTGACTTCTACTTTTAGCTTTTCACTATGCATTTGACATATACAGTGCTAAGGATTTTACCACGATGGGAATGGTCTACGATTACTATTCTATTATGCACTATCCTGATTATTCCTACTCCAGCAATGGCAAGCCAGTGTTCACCCTAAAATATCCAGGACATAACATTCAAAGCATGAATATTCGACTTACTCCAACTGACATAGAGAAAACCAAAAAATACTATAATTGTTAAATTATGATGAAATAAATAAAATCGTATTTTGTCTTGCTCTACGTACTTATAAAACTGATAATATTAAAAGTGCATTGCATATTTTTATTTGAAATTCTTTGTCTTCCAAGATATTCAACATTTTAAATTGATCTTAAAGACAAATGTACAGTTGGAATATAAACTGAGGCATAATTCTAACATAAAAATAAAACTTAGAAAAATAACCAGAAAAGTATTGACATACTTTTTAAAGATCAATGGAAACAATCTAACTATTAGTTGCGTTGTTTCATTCTCTTCCACAATAAAAGATTCAAATCTATTGTTTCATTACGAAAAATTAAATATTGATAATCACTCAAAGACTTTTATATTGCCTTCAATTTCACGTAT
The DNA here is from genome assembly GCA_022393335.1 of Macrotrachela quadricornifera. NCBI lineage: Eukaryota > Metazoa > Rotifera > Eurotatoria > Philodinida > Philodinidae > Macrotrachela > Macrotrachela quadricornifera. Next base: position 8,327 of record JAJEKB010006556.1, on the reverse strand, counting down.
ATTCATATAATTACAATCAAATTTGTATGACTATAGAAATTTATTAGGATTTTGAACAATTGTATCGGTAACAAAAAGCATTGTGCTACAGTATTTTCTTGATGTAAAATAATGAAATCTATATAAATGTAACATGGAAAGAAAGAATCGTTATTTTTTGTTATGATAATCGACCAAGTATAATTTTTTCTTCCATTCTTTCCAGGAAAGCACAATTGCTATATTTAGTGTTGCTACTTGTTTTTCCCAAAAAGAATATATCTTGCTAAGAAATTATTTGTCCTGTTAGTTTCTATTTGTCTAACATATAATGCCACTTCGTATCTATCTCGATACTCCACAAGGTCATCGCAAACCAGTGACATTACCAACTCATTTTAGTTTAAATGATTTTCGAGATCTAATTGAAAAAAAAGTTGGTAATTTCGAACATTATGAATATACACTTGGTGATGTTATTTTTCGTACATGGGATGAAGAAGTTTTTAATAGACAACGAAGTGCTATTCATGATGGTATTACTCTTATTATACGATATCCATCTGTTGGATTGAACAATCCATCTTGGCGACAAGCATCACCTGGTTTATGTCTTGAAGGAATCTGTTTAAATGCACAATGTGAATCTTATGAACATAAAATTATTATGAATCATAGTATTGGAAAATTTAATGTTGTTACTAATTCTACAATAATAACGTCTACATGTCCATTGTGTGGTACATCTGTTCAACCGACAGTTTGTGCTTTCTATCAATGTTCATGGCGATTAACAGGAATGAAAAATGATAATTCAAATAATAGATCATCATCTATGATAACTACTGATTGGCAAAATACAACACAGGATTATCATCGATGGGAAGATAGTTTAACGTCGTGGTCACAGTTAACCATCGAAACTAGAAAATAGCATAATAGATATTACTATTAGAATTTTAACTGATAATGATAAAATAAACATATGTATGCTTAGAAAATAAATAATCAAGTATTTACTTTTTCTATTTTACTGCAAGTTTCAACATATCTCACTGTAGTTCAATAACTACCAAGTATCATGTTAAGAAAATATTTTATTAATTAAATATTTCACTCGATACTAACAGACGAAATCCAATCACAATGATTCTTTTTCTTTTGGAACGAGTTTGATAATAAATTCAATATAAAACCATTGTCCTTACTTTCTATTTACGTCTAAACAAGTAATTAAATTTCAAATTTGATTCAAGTCTGTATTTGAAATACGAATATATACATTTAAATTACTGTGCATAGACCATCTGTATATTTGGTGAAGAAATGCATGACAACAGATAAAATAATAAAAATGAACCGTTTTAATCTTTGAAAAATAAGCTTTTTTCTAATATCACATTCATTTCCACAATAACTTACTTTAATGATTAAAAAACGATTAAATATTGTTTCACTTTATGTTTAGATAATATTAAATTTCTACAATACTGGAAAAGTCATGTAAAGACCTGCCTATATGAGTTTAATGATTAAAATTTGGAATGCATTAGTAGATATATTTAACCTCAGCACATGGGAATATCCATCTGTGTGATTTGACAATGTTATAGAAACCTGTTTATACTCAAAATATAGAATTAAAGAACTTCTGATTGTGAAGAATTTGTCTCTGGAGTCTTTTGTATGACATACATTTAATATATAGATTAAATCTGTATTTTTGTATCAAAATAACGTTCTTTCGTAACACTAAGAAATACTTCTTATCATTTTTCGTTGATTCATCATTCGATAGAAAAAAATACATAAATTACTCAATGCTGCAGTTGTATTGTGCAATTATTACTATATAAATTATGCGTTTCATTTCGTCAATATCGAATAAAATAAAATAAATTCTCATAATTGACTTCAGTGTATTGGCTTTGCCTTTGCTTGTCTTAATTTCTCATCAAATTATCATTAATTCTCAATAAATTCATTGTAATATTACACATATTTGTGCAAATAAACAGGACAAAATCATTTATTTTTAAAATAGACTGTTGAATAATGGTTGAAATTGATGTTCAAACTGATTCAAATACTGAAATTAATTCACGAGATTTATCATTACTGATGAATAATACATTTACCAATAAAACATTATTAGAATATGTAGATTGTTATTTAAACGATAGAGAAACGATCGATGTTGATTCAAGTATTGTATCAATTGGTCGATCTACTAACTATCAAGTACGAGATTGAGTATTTTTGATATTTCTATTGAACATTTTTTTAGCGACTAGGATGTGATTGTGATTACTATCATTCTTCTGATGAGCAATATGATGAGATAACTTATAAAACTAACGATTCATGTCAGATACATTGTAATGACCAACATCAAATAAATGTTGTTGATCAAATGATTTCTCAACCACATGTTCCTTACGCTCTATTACCAAAACATTTCAAGCCGAAGCAAATCTCATTTAATCAAAATCAACAAGAGTCACACTTGTTGATTAATAATACTAACATGAATAATACTCGACATTCTCAACAAGAAAATTATTTTAAAGGTTATAATAAATCATACAGATCGATGATTTATCGTCAATATTTTATGCCTACTAAATTTTACTACAAGTCACATATAAATGATTGCTATAATTCATATCCATACCAACTAATTCCAAATCGTTCTTATGTTTCATTTAAAACTATACCGTCATATGGTATCAATAAATGGCGAAATTCTTATCCACAATCTAAACAATCTTTATACTTTCAACAGCAACATGGTGAATTCCAGTAAAGATAAAATTATTCTGCCTATTTTGTTCGATTTTAACTTTTTTAAATAATTATAGATTAAAAGATAACCGCAGCTGTATTCGTGATGATCATCGTATTAATACTTCCTCATGATAATCATATTACGACAAACCACGAAAGACAAAAAAATCATTTTTTTTTTATTGTAATATTTTGTATTTATCTGTCTGCCCATTTCTTTTCCTCATTAATAAAAGAATAAATAAATTCATTCTAATGCTATGTGATAAATTATATTAATATTATAGTTCAAGAATTTATTTTTTAAAATAAACAAAAATATTTAAAATATGAGTTTTTTATATTATATACTTATCAATAATTAATCATTGATTTTTTAAATAATGAGAAAACTATTCTAGTTTTTATATTGCTCTTTTTTGTTGTAGAGCAGAAAATTTTATTTTCTATGTATGATTGATTTTTCTCAAAAGATTCTAATACGTTTAAGAAGATTAAACAAAAGTGATTCATTCTTTAAGTACTATCAATTATTTACATACACAACAACACTCTTAATCATTAGATTTCAATTAGAAATTTCTATATGAAATGAGAAATAGGCTCGATATTACTTCAGATTTCTTCATTTATACATGTTAACTACAAGTCGAAGACAATGACTTATTGTTGGTCTACAATATGTTTCAATCTTTGTTTTAATAAATACGATTCGAAAGATAGAAAGCAACCGTTCTCACCATTGAAAAGAGGAGAAGAAGATACATCAAATCATATATTATAAGTTTTTTAAAGACATTTTCTGAATTTTGTATATCTCGTAGATTGAAGGTTGCAATGCACATCTTATGATTGAATATTCATTATAGTCACTTTGTGAAATATACTGATTCTCAAAACGATCTATTTGAATGCATGAAAGAACTAGTTTAAATAACTTTATAATATATAATTCAATGTGTCCGCTTCTTTCTCTCTTTTCAATGATGAAAATCACAGTTCACTATCTTCTTCATATCAAAAGTTATTTTCTATCGAAGACTGTTCGATTACTTTTATATTTCATTACTGTAATGTTCATCATATCTATTTTTTATATATAAATATTTAGAAAGAAAAGAGAAATAATAACACAATTGAAAACGAATATACAATCAATTAAAAATTATACATTTTTGTATTATTTGTGTCTTGAAAATTATCAAAGTAATTTATAATGATATGGTTGCAACATTCTGTTGATTTGACGATGTTTTATGGACATATAGAAATCGCAAAGCAATCTTAGGTTTTTCCGGTATATGTACTTTACGTTTTCCTAACCATCGTTTTCGTCGAACTCTTTGCAATTGTTCACGAGAGACATCAATATGACAAACATATTTAAGCACATCAAGTACAATAATAAAAATAACAGCACTACAAATAATAATTATAGCAACATAAGCGAGCGATTTTGAAATAGTTTGTTGTAGAATAATAAAACTTGCAATATGTTCACAATATTCGCCTGAATATATATCAGATAAACATTCACATTTATAACCGAGTAATAATGGTCGACAAATGCCTCTGTTTAAACATGTAATATTATAACAATAATTTATTATTTGTTCACAATGTTCACCTTCCCATCCAGGTGAACATGAACACCAAAAATTATTATCTGATGGTCTCAAACAAGTACCTAAACAGGAAGAATATGAATAAAAGATTTTTTTAAAGAAATAGATGTACCATTATTCCAACATGTTGTTGCTTTACAAGGTCGAATATCATATTCACAATCAATACCATTGAATCCAGGTGGACATGCACAAAAATATCCTTGAGGAATTGTAATATTATATAAACAAGTACCCATATTTTGACATGGATTAGCCATATCACATGGAGTAGATGAAGTATTGCAAATTTCACCAATCCGAAAAGGATCAGAACAATTCTTTGGAATAAAATAATCAGGTATTTGTATATCTAAAATAGAAAAGAAATATTAAACAACAATAGAAGAAAATATATTGGAAGAATATTTTACTATTTGTTATTGTTTGACTATTGATCGTAGAAAATATTCTATCATGTGTTGAAAAAGTTTCTGTTGATTGAATAAAAGCTAAGAAATAATTAGATATATTTTCTTGATAATAGAATATTTTGTGAAAAAAAAATCAACTTTACTGTTGGATTGTATCAAATGATGTAGAAAATCTTACTTTTAAGTGTCGTTGTACCGATAATTCCCAGGGTTGACATGACCGTCGAACGAAGAGGAGCTAAAAACAAAAGTCGTAACAAATTATTTGAAATTGAGAAATATTAGTTAGTATTGATATCATTAAGAGATTTTTGCTATGTATAGAATCAACATTTAAAAAAAATCTGTCTTCTAAATGTCATAATAAATATATTACTTGATAATGTTTCTTTTGACTGACTTATCGTAGAAGTATCTAAACAATATATGCATGTAATCATTTTAAATTAATTTTTGTATATATTTCATGTTAATTATGCATACCTTTTTGATAAGTAACAAGAGCAGTACTCGTCACAACGGCAGTTGTTGATATTATTTTTGTTGCACTCTCGTCTGTCGATAGTTGAGCTAAGAATATAATAGAAATGTCACTAAACGATTAAAATTACATGAGAAGATAATTACAATATTTTGCAGTTGTTTGTATTTGTTCAGATGTTGTCATTTTATCTATATGAGGTAAATGTATATTATCCATTAAATATTAAAAAAAAAGAAGCTCTAGATTTTTAATCTAATTTTGAGATAACTATTAAATTGATTCGTGATTTTTTCATGACTGTATATTTTTAAACTTGATATATATATCCATTAAATATCACTTCAACTTACTACAAGAATCTGCCAATAGTGTAAACTTTTGAATTCGATCATTGCCAGTATCGACAACAAATATGTTACCGTAACTATCAAAACTAAGACTTTGAGGAAGTGTTAATTTATTGGATGTTGATCCAGCTACTCCAGAACATCCTATTATACATCGAAATCCATTTGGCCCTGCTGCAATTATACGGCTATTGCCACCATCGACAATATATAGATTATTGTCAGCATCAAGAATAATTCCTGTTGGATGATAGAGTGAAATAGTTTCTGATGTTCCATTACCTGCCACTGTTGTACCATTTCGTTGTCCGATTTTAAATTTTTGAATTCTGTTATTTCCCCAATCAGCTACATACAAGTCAAATGTTATACTAACAAAGATTCCATATGGAGATGAAAGTTGATTTGAACTTGAACCAGCAGAACCATTACCTGCAGCATATGTCCACATATTTGAGCTATTTTTAAATGATGTTGTAATTACTTTATGATTATTCTCTACAGAGCAATAAAGAGTATTATTAATATCGACAAAAAGACCGATACATTCCCAACTAACATTCAATGCAATTACATTATTTGTAAATTCCCATGACGATAAAAGGCGTCTAGTACTGTTGCCACCACCAATATATATATCACCGTTTATTGGTACAAAGAGACCTATTGATGCATCTAAATTATAAAGTACTGTCCAATTCATGTCATGATCATAGAAAAAATAAATATAAAGTCCGCTTTGTATCGTTAAATAAATGGTGTTGTTAATATCAATAAATATATTAAAAAACTGCGCACTAATTGTGATAAGTGTTGCAGATGTTGTTCCGTTTGGATTCCATGAAACAGTTGGACAAAATTTCGGTTGATTATATGATATACCTATTGAATTAGTACCAGAAAGAAAAATAAGAATCAAAATATTTTATCAATTTTTTATTTAATATATGAATGATAAGATTATAACTTTTATAGAATATACTATAAATAATAGAATCATATCATAACAACTTACGTGGTAAAATTGGTGACTGTACAGTAGATAGTACTGAGTTTATTGTCATCAAATTCGTCGTATCTTCATTATAAATTGCTATTTAATTAATAAGATTAAGAAAATTTTTCTATATCAATTAACAAATACTTACGTGAAATGAACAAAAATAAAACAATGATCGATACCATCCACATGTTATTATTTTTTCTTAGAAATAATAAATAATGAAAATATATGCTTATATCATTGAAATAGAAGATGAAGCAGAAAATTTCTATCCCTGACCATATTCTGTTTTTTTTCTACATTAATGAGATGTAATTTCAAGAATTATTATTCAGTCCAACGATTTTTGGAACAATTATAAAACTATGTTTCTGTAGATATTTGTTTGTAGAAATGATATAAATTAAACAATATATAATTTTGTTTAAAGAGTTTCTCAAACTTCAAGTGGAAGGGGAAATTAACAACTTCAATACTAACTTCATGATTTTCTTTTTCTATTCATTTCTTTATTTTATATTAATTAAAAATTCTTTTATTTCCTAGAGTAATATTTATATATGAGATGGAACATAATTATCGATTAGAATAAAATTCAAAGATTATTATTGATAATAATTTTTTTTTAATATTTATTTCCTATGTGAATATATTACTTTCATCAAAAAAAAACGTCACAATTAATCGATGTGCACCTATTTTATAAATAATAATAGAGATCATTGATTTATTATTATAATTTACAACACAATATTATTAATATATCAATAAATGATTAATAAGACATATGAGCAATTTTGTCCAGTTACTTTGAATAGACGAATACTCGTAGCAATTACTTACTACGAAAAATAAACAAAAATTAGATCGTCTTTTCATTATACACTATGTCTTCGTGCATATTATTACGTTTTTCTTTATAATCATAAATTATTTATTTTGTCGAAAAATAAAGAATAGATTAAAACTGATTTAGTGATTTTAATTTTTAATAAAACTGTATAAAGATGAAAATAAAAGTTTATTTCTTAATCTCATGCTTGTATTTATTTAATAGCAAGAAAAAAAGTTCTGAATAAAAATCTTCATTCATTCAAATATTTATCCTTTACGTCGTTTGTCACCACTTGTTGCTGAACGCCATTGATCCCATTCCTATTTATTAAATTCATATATTTATATTCTATAAAAAATTATTTCTTACTTCAAGTTTTGGACACCATCGTTGAAGACCCGTGACTTTATTTATACCCAAAGCTCGTTCACATCTAAAATATATATATATATAAACAGATTATTTAAATAAAATTTCCTATTAGATTACCTTTCTTCATATTTTTCTTTTGCTTCTCGACGTTGTTCACGAGGAAAAGGAATACCAAAAACACGTTTTTCTAAGAATTGTTGTGCATCATTAGCAGCTAATCAACGAAAAAAATGAACGATATTTTCTCAATGCAATATATAAATAACATGCCATATTCATTTTCATCATTTGCATGAGCCACATGAACGAAAGCAACGATCAATATGGCACAAGCCAGTAAAATCAAGAATTTGCTCATTATTCAATGTTGTATGAATGTAGAATAACGATGATATGAAAGACCTTTTTTTTCTTATTTCAAGTAAGATTATCTCCTAAAGCATATACACAAGTATTTCTTTTTCTTTTTTAAGTGTTGACAA
>JAJEKB010006549.1:0-10382 GCA_022393335.1 Macrotrachela quadricornifera | reverse complement strand
AAAAACGAACGTCTCTTTCTTCATCTTGTGTTCATCCATCTAATTCCATAGCTAACTGTAATAACCATAAGGTCTTTCAAATGCTTGATGTTGTTCACCATTGAAGTATTTGACTTAATCTTGAACATTTTCTTTTGTTAAACTTTGTCGAAGCGCTTTTCAACATCTATGAGTAAGAGTTTATCGTGCGAGCGAGATGAACTAAAAATTAATGACCATGAACAGCTGAATGCTAATCGAACCAATCATAAAAAGCAGGCGTTAACTGGCGTGGAGATTAAACATCAGCATCAGATATAAGAACATGTGCTATTTTGTTTGGATGTGGTCGACGAACACATGAAAGGATAAGTGAAGCGGATTGACGACGTAATAATGGTAAATCTACATACGAAAATATTGTTTTTATATGCTTATAGTTAAAGGTTATGTTAAAATATAATTTAATAGTGAAACATATTTTCAAGGGAGAGAAAGCTGATTGCAATCAAAGCAATTTTTGACAATCATTGGTAATAGTTTAGAAAAGCGTGATTTTATTCAAGATAATAAGGGTTATATTACTGGTAAATATCATCGTATATTTTATAAATACAGGGCGATCGTGATGAACAATAGACAGTCGATATGTAATCTATATCGATATGTCTTTCCTCTTCTTCTCGAGTATGTGCATTAGCTCATGTGACACAAGACAACAGAAAAATATAAACATCTCTTTCTCTTTTTTTTTCTTGTTTCATTTCCATATTTTCAGACTACTTCATACACACACTGTTTATTTTTTTAATTCGTTGTTTTGTACATGTCGATCTGAAAATATTCACCAATCGAGACAAAACCTCCTCCTTCTGATATTATGCATCTTCGTGATGATGTATTTTACAAATTAATTCGTCAAATTTCCGAAAGCGGATAGCTGAATTGCTTGCCTTTCAAGAATGCAATGGAGTTGAGTTATTCCTCGGATGTAAAAACATTACTCACATACTTTAGCTTAAATCTGATCAATTACCTGATCTCAAAGAACATACGTGCATTACATTAAGTAATGGAACTGTTGCATTTTTACTAGGATTTGAATAAACAATCAATAATCTCATTAAACTTCTTAAAAAGAAACGGGAAAAAGTTAATAAACAAGCCGAACGACTTCGATCAACTACATCTTCAGCTTGACGGGCTACAAGCATCAATTCATCTGCTTCACCAAAAACCAATACGTTAACATCTCATTCTTCAATTCATATATCTTCATGATCAGATCTACCGATACTTTCTAATTCATCCAAATCATCTTCAATTAATTTTTCGAATATATATGGGGGTGGTCAACGTGATTGATACTCCAAGATACAGAATAGAAAATGATATTAATCTAAGGAGGAGTATATAACGAATTTGATACTAAATGAAAGCTCGTCACAAATGGGATTTATTGGTACTAAATAGTAAGGATGTTGTAAACTTTGTAATGTCGAACGTAAGAAACTTTGGTAAATTTTATACATTAAAAAATGTTGAAAAACTCACATTTTCTATATAGAAGAAAAATACTAGATTTTCTCATAGACTTAGCTTGTTTTAATTATTTCGACTTCCTCACCTGTTTTCAAATACACTTATTCGATTTAGTTTTCCACGGTGCATCCATTGAATACATTTCGAAATATATGAGATAGTAGAAATAATGAGAAAAAGCTAATTTATACGAGAATCTATTTTTTTTCTTCCATATAGAAAATGTAAGTTTTTTCACATTTTTTAATGTATAAAATTTATCAAAGTTTCTTACGTTCGACATTACAAAGTTTACACCACCCTTACTATTTAGTACCAATAAATCCCATTTTTCACGGGCTTTCATTTGGTATAAAATTCGTTATATACTCCTCCTTAGAATAATATCATTTTCTATTCTGCATCTTGGGGTATCGATCACGTTGACCACCCCCATATATATACTCTTCTTACTAATGAACCATCGAATAAAGTTTCAACAAATAATATCGAATAGCTCATGAAAAAACAACAAGAACTAAGTTTAGTAAATATAGGTTTTCAGCAGGATATCGATTTCCATGTTGAATTAAATAAAAACAACATGGTTTTGTTGTTGTTCGATGTAAATGTGGTGTAAAATATGCTATTAGTCAAAAACAAGGAGTATTTTTCTAATCATCTTTTCATTATTAGTCTAATTACATTACAAGAAACGCGAGTACTTGACTCCATTAGTTGAACCTTGGCTAAGTCGCACTTTATCATTAACATTAATCGTACAAAAGATATTTACACAAACAGGCAGCTACCTGGCTTCTTTCAAATGACAAGTCTACTTTGTCTTCTGATCGTTTAAAGCGTGTTACGACTATTACATAAAATCTATTTTCATTCCAGTTCTTCATATATGGATCTTGTTTTTTTTTGAAACAAATTACATAAATCTCTGAAGAATAACTTTAGCGGACATCAGAAATTTTAATTTGCATTTATATTCTTTGCTAAGAATGTGACACTATCGCGTTTTTATTACTTATATATTCTGTTTTTTTATAAAAATTTACAAATAGACTAGGTCCTATTTTCGTGATGTTTAATGGCAAAAATATTATTCTGATCAAACAAGACTCAAAAATCGTTGTTTTTTGGATATAAAAAAAGGAGAATAATCATTGGCAATCATTAACAATCTTTGGCAATCTTGGCAATAAAAGCAATGAAAAATTCAGCTTTTTCCGCCTTTGCATATTTTACTTGCTGTCATATTTCTAGTCTTATTATATTCAGCGATATTCACATACCTAATTAATCTATCAACTCACAAAATAAATTAAGCCTTTTGATTTTAGTTTGCCAATACCGTAAAACTTTAAAAAAAAGGAATTACTAGTCAATCGAAATAAAATCATTAAATACATATTGCTGCTCTGTCAACAGTGAAAGAAGAATTTGTTCATTAAATTTTCTGTAGATTATTACGAAGTATTATCATCCTGTAATATCATATAAGCTGCTTTTTCACCAATAGCATAGGCAGGTGCTTGTGTATGTCCACTATTAAGTATAGGTAAAATTGATACATCAGCTACTCGTAAACCTTCTACATTTCGTACACGAAGACGACTATCCACTACACCCATTAGATCACTATCAGGAGCCATTTTACACGTACCACCTGGATGAAAACAAGTAGTCGAAAATTTTCGTACATGCTCTTTCCAACTAGCTGTATCCTTCGGAAGTGGTGTTGTTTTTGGCCATAAACCAATAATAATATCTTTTGTTCCACAACCTTTCATTATTACTTCGTGGCCCAGACGACAACCTTCAGCAAGTATAGCAACATCAAGCTCATTACTAAGATGAACATGATCAATAATTGGTTTACTTGTTGGATCATTTGATGAAAGACGCACAGTCCCTCTCTGTTGCGCTGCACAAAGGAATGTAACTAATGAAAATGCACCTTCACCATTTACTGGATAGTATGGAGTTTCCTCTAAAATCTTGAAATACTTTTAATACATTTTTTCTTTAACTTTATATCTCTAAATATTGATCTATTCTATAGAATTTTAATTATCGATATAATTAAGATTATAAATTCGAAACATAGAATTTATTCTAGAATGATTTCAATTCAAAAGTATTCGATAGAATAATTCTTTTAAAAATGATTAACTAACCTGTATGTTGACACTGTGGTGGACCAAAGTACAGTTCAGTAGTCCAAAACTCAATATGAGGTTGATTTGGTAATTGTCCACTTGGATCGTTGTTTGATTGATCATCATTCTGATGTAACGATTTTTCAGCTTCCCAAATAGGATCTTGAATTGTCTTATCAATTCGTGCAAGTGCAAAAGGACCAAATGCAATTTTTGACATGAATCCTGTTTTGCTATTATGCCACTCTTTGATTGATGATTCAAGAACATCTGGATTATGATAAAGAAATTGATCTAATGTCAGACTTGGATCACAAATTTGATAAGATGTATAAACCTGAAAACTGCCATTATATATCTTATAAAGAAATTAATGAGTGTTATACATACAATTGGATGATCTAGAAGATTACTACCAACACCAGGTAAATCAATTTTACAGGTGATACCTACTTCGGCAAGATGTTTCTTACAACCAATACCAGAATGCATAAGAATCATTGGAGAATTATAAGCACTAATATTAAAAATATGAATAAATTCAATTTTTCAAAAATGTCATTTACCCGGCACTTAAAATAATTTCTTTTCTTGCTTTAATAATTAATGTCTCACCAGTTATATCATCATGCGCTTCTACACCAATTGCTCTATATTCATGTTTACCATTAATCTTTTCTAGAATGATTCGATCCACAAATACATTTGTTCGTACTTTGAGATTTGTTTTATCAAAATTAGAAACAAAATCAGCACTTGTACAACGTGTACCTTTATATACTGTACGAACAGCATGTCCTACTCCTAAAATAATTTTATGAATAATATTCTATAAAACATTATTATATACCTTCAAATTCTCCCTGTACAAACATATCTGGCTTATATTCAAAACCACAGTCAATAAATGATTGAAGAACTTTTTCGGAAATTGGTGCAAGAGAATAAGGTGTAGTATGAAGAGGACCATTTGTTCCATGAACAGACAAATCTGCTTCATGCCATTCAACTGGATGAAATGTTTCAGATGCTTTAAAAAAAGGCATCATTTCATTCCAACTCCATCCAGGATTTCCCATATTAGCAATACGATCATAGTCTGCTTTAGCACCTCTAATAAGTAATGTACCATTCATTGCACTACATCCACCGAGGAGACGACCTCTTGAAGCTATTATAATTTGATTATTGCATCCTTTTTGAGGAATTGTAACATAATCCCAATCATATTCAGATTTGATCAATGCTACACAACGACCTGGTATATGACTGTCAACTACATCTTTATGACTTCGATAATAATTGAAACATTCAAAATATGATAAGAAAAATTGAATAAAACAAACCTAGGACCAGCCTCGAGAAGGCATACACTGTAATTATCATTTCCTTCTGCTAATCGTCGAGCCACAACTGCACCGCTTGTTCCACCACCAACAACAATATAATCATATTCGTTGATGTTATCCTTAGTCTGTATCATTCCAGAAAACAACCAAAAAAGTAAATAATCTAAAACCTTTTAAAATCTTTTAAAATTGACGAAGTTTTCGTTCTATACACAATCATTGATTATGTTAATAATTTCTACGAAATATGATAATAGTATTATAATAAATCTCATAAGAGTAAGATATACTAAAATCTCATTATGGTAATATGTTTCACTTTATATCATGTGATAATCATTTCTGACATATGATATTGCAAGTTTTAGTTAAATCATTATAATTTTGAGAAAAAAAGAAACATCAATATTAAGATCAATTTTACCTTAAATTTCTTAATGTTTTCAATAAAATATAATAAGGCTTGTTCGTTATTTTGATTGAAATTAGAAAGCGCGTTGACATATAAATATTACTTTTTTTTACCATGCTTAATACACTATTGAAGTAACTCAACCATACCACATATACATTTTTCATTATGAGATAATGTTACATTCGCACGAAAAAGAAACGTAAGGAGCATAAAAACATGAAGTATACTTAGTGAGGAAAGGTATAAAGATGAGAAGGAATGAAAGAAAAAAAGAATTATATCTCAATAATAGAGATAAGGAACAAAAAAATATGATATTTTTTATTACATATACAAAGCATTGATTATTATTTCATGAATTTAAAAATAGATACATACTTCATGTATGTAGATTTCCTATTCTTCTCTTGTGCAATCATTATATAAGAATATGTATTTGCTTAGAAAATAACATTAATAATGTTCAAATAAGTTCTACTATTTTCTAATATTTAACATAATTGTAATCAATAAATAAAAAATTCATATTATTTTCTTTCATAACTAGATAATTTGAATAAGAATTCCTCAAAAGATGTTAAATATATTCAGAGTGTAAAATATTCTAATTAGCAACAGTATATTTCTTTGTACGAATCTATAGTCGAAAGATGCTGTACAATTTTCTCTCAAAGATTTTAAAGATATGAATATTGTAACAGTAACATCAATCATCTTAAAACACATGATTTAATATAACTCATTGAAGTGAAACAAATACAGTAGATGTTACCAGTGGCACACGCTCACTGGAACGAATCTATAGTTGAAAAATTTCACAAAATCCTGCTATGAAAACTTGTATCAAACATTATCCAAATTACATCATTTGAAAGAACTCATTGAGTGCTATTTGGCAGATAACATTCTGTAATTGGCACACATCGTTGGCTGAATAAGTTCCAAAAAGATTCAAATCTGGCGCTAACTTTCCTTATATATTTAATACTGCATTAATTAATAGTATTAGTGAATGAATTATTGCTATTATCCGAAAATCATATCTATCATTAGGGCTATTCCAATAAATTTTAGATTTATCTTGTGCTTATGCTATTACTAATCCAGTATCATTCATTAAACCAATTGATAATACATTAGAAGCCAATGTGTCTACAGTGCACTTGAAATCGTATAATGGTAGTTAGACTTAGACAAGAAATTAATATGGGCATATAAGATAAATGTTTAAAAAATAAAATCTTCTGCTATTACCTCTGTTTCTATTATTTAATCCTCAGGTTTAAGCTTTATGATATTAAATTTAAAGGTATTTATACAATTTTGTTTAGAATTAAATTCTCTATCGAACAGTATGTGAATCAATCACAAAACCAGCTATACTATCTCCAAACTATAGATAATACTTTCATCCCTAAATGTCACAATAGACCCTATATGGCTCAGTACCAGAGTAACACAAAGGTTCGACTGATGAAGCTGAAACTTATAGGAGTGACTACTAACTCCGATCACTACAACTACTGAAAGTCTCACATGAAACTACCTTTGCTTTGTAATTGGGTCGAAATGACCCCAAAATGTCCTCCGTGCTTTGTCGTTTTTTGCAAGTTTATTGATGCAAACAAAAGAAAGATATTTATTTCCAAATAATTATTCGTGTTTTTTCTCTATGAACATTAAAAAAACGTGAGTATTGACTTGGTTGGACAGTTTGAGTGAAATCATGATTAGTCATTAAACTCGAATAACCAAGACTAATTAAGTTTGTTAAATGAGTAAAACTTTGTTCGATCGTACGTTCTACACGTTTTATTTCACCAGTAGTTGTTTCTCGATAAAGATTTATTGATAAGAATTGAAGATTTGGAAAGTAGATTTCATGTAAATTATCGACACTCTCATCAATCCAAGTTAGAACATTTAGTTGAATCAATGTAGACGATCGAAATGTAGCCAAAGCAGTTAATTGATCAATATCACCGTATATAGTTACTACACGAAGTTTTGGTAAAAAGGGTAATATGCGTGAAAGATATATTCCTGATATTGATACAGTAGTCGAAAGACACCAACAATACATAAGTGGTTGAGGAGTATCTTCAAATAGAGACAATGAAGTTGAGGGCCACGCTCGTATGTCGAGATCTTGTACCAGAAATATTCAATATACTTAGAGATTTGTTGTCATTTATTTATTTGCTCGTACTAAAATCCAAGTAGTTCTCATTCGAATAGCTCAAGTTAAAGAAACTTACCTGATGCATATATTAATAGATGTTTCGAGGAAAAATTCGATTAGATATTTGAGATCCTGTCTAATTCGATTTTCCTATCGAATACCAAAGAATAATTTTTCTTTATTTACTTCCGTTGTTACATCAAACGAAGAATATTCCAATACTTCTAGTGTCAATCGATGTATTTAAATCTAGACGCTTGACAAGAATATATCCACTTACTTTTGGAAAACGTCGAGACAAACGAGCAAATTCGCAAAGATTATCTTGATGCTGATCGGGGATAATTGTAGATCTTTTAATAGAATGATCACTTATTATACCATCTATTTGATCATAAAGTTGAAGACTATAATAATATTGTTTAGGCCATGGAAGTGTGTAAAAAAATGACTTTTTAGACAATGGATCAAAACTCCATTTCGTTCTTGGTCAAAAAGAACTCTCCCACCTATAAAAAAAACATACAGATATTATTTGTTTATAATGTAAATGTAAGAATTTACATTTCAACAAGACGTGAACATCCTACGAGTTCGAAGACATCAGAAGGCTTCATGAGACTTCAAGACTTCATCGAACTTCAAGACCAAAGTCGGACGAAAGAACAACTCAATTTGGAAAATTTGTGAGCCTTCAAGAGATTTCAAAGAATTGTTAATGCCTCATAGGACTTATCAAAACTTCAATCGAGGTTAAAAACTACAACACTAAGACGTAGAGAGATTTCAAAATATTTCATAGGTCTTTAGTAGACCCTTTGAGACTCCGCGAAATTTAAATCCTTAATGAGAATAGTTGAGTCATAGATAATATTTCTTTACGATTCAGTTGTTCCAATAGAAAAGATCATTTTTTTCATGTACTCTATTTGTCAAATGATGATACTTGATTTATTATTTGATATACAAGATTGTTCATCTTATATACTCAAGTTAGATATATTAACTCGTTATTTTTCGTGTATTATACCAGAAAAAAATTGTATTTTCCACATAGATGGATAGGAAGAATGTTTCGTTATTCTTATTGTATTTTAAAAGAAAAATTTTTTTTTATTCATTCACTTAACTAAGCAATTCTATTTCTATATTTTCATTTATTCTAACCGACTAAAATAGCTCTTTACTTTTTAGTCAATTATCAATAGACATTTAGTATGTTTTGTTTCGTCCATCTCTTACATAGACAATCTTTTTATCTTTATATAAATCATTGAGTCATACATCTCTCTTTAGTTTCTTGTCTATCCTTATAGAAATATTTTTTCTTTTTCACCTAGTTAGCTCTATACCAATCTGCTGTTTCGTAATTTTTAATAAAAAAATCTCTTTTTCCATCAAATTAACCTATCGATAGTGATCCTCTATGTCTGTATTTTAGTTCGATGACTAACGCTAATTGGCTTAATTGACAAGACACATCAAACATACGAGTGCAATGATACTGATCCTCATAAGAATCTATTTCCTATCTTGAGGGTTGAGGGTGAGAAATTCTTCCATGAACGTTTTCTACAATCCTTTCAAATATAGAAACATGTGTATACAAGGTTATATGAGATATTCATATATCTCGAGTACACTGTAAGTTTTTTTAAATTCTATTTTGTAGAAAATCGACTTTTCGTAAGCTAGTGCATTTTCAAACTATATTTATTTCTCTTTTCTTTGTTACTTAATTCTTCATTTGATATTTTAACCTAGTGGTAAGCAAGGAAAATATTGTTATATGTTTTTCTCCTTTATTTAGATTTATAAATCAAGAATTTAATATATCAATAAATGTAAACAAAAACTTATTTTACTGTTTCTTTTCTTTATTTAGATCTATCACTCAAGTTTTAAATTTGATTAGAATACTATGATTGGTTTTTAATTTATTGTTTACATTCATTAATGATAAATGATGTTCATTTATTATTTAGATGCATTAATGATCAATCAAATTCATTTATTATTTAGGTTTATTGATGAACAACGATATTTATTAAATATTTTGATGCATTACTAATCAACGATACTTATTATTTTGATACATTAATTATGAATGATGTTTATTTATGATTTAGATGCATTAGTTATCAATGAAATTCGTTTATCATTTAGATTCATTACTAATCAATGATATTTATTTATTATTTTCATGCATTAATTATAAATGATACTTATTATTATTTAGATGAATCAATAATATTTTTTATTTTCTGATGCATTAATTATATATGATATTTACTTATTGTTTTGATTCATATATCCAGAAAGAGTTTAGGAAAGAGTTTGAACTACATTCGTATATCCAGAAAGGGTTTAGAAAAGGGTTTTGGAAATGATCATAATTAATGTATGAATATCTCCTAAACCGTTTCCTAAACCCTTTTTTGAGTATAGGAATATCTCATAAACCCTTTTTTGGGTATAGGAATATCTCATAAACTCTTTCTGAAACCCTTTTTGAGTATATGAAGATCTCATAAACCCTTTCATATACCCTATAAGGGTATATATATCTCCTAAATCCTTCCATATACCCTTCAAAAGCGTTTATGAAAGGGTTTATAATTCCCATTAAACCTTCGAAAGGTTTATCACAGTGCAACGTATAGTAAATCTCTTTAGGGTTTATGAAAGGGTCTACGAGAATTTTCACATATGGCAAATGGGTTTATTATACGTTGCACTTTCATAAACCCTTTAAGGGTTTATTA
>JAJEKB010006514.1:0-11227 GCA_022393335.1 Macrotrachela quadricornifera | reverse complement strand
GTCATAGTTTGATAACGATCCATTGAAAAGAGAAATCCTTTGGAGATTTTTCTAGTCTAGTATCCACCTATCTGTACCTAAAATATGAGCTCGTAACATTCGAGTAACTGAAGTGATCTATCCTCATCATAGTTGTTTCCAAATAGCACCTTGGATCTTCTGTATATCAAGTACTACTTAGAAATTTTTTTCGGCCAAACCTATTTTCTATCGACTACCCACCTAACTATAAGGAACAAAATTGATAAAAAAACTTTTTCCAAAAAAGTGGATGGCTTCTCATGGATTCATCCATATATATACTTCTATTGTTAACTGGATCAATAAATGAATTGAAAGATGATCTCGTTCGTTGATATCAATTTTCCCCATTATTCAGAGAGATACTCATCTACAAATATCGAACAATTGAAAAATCGTTTTATTTAATAATTGTTTAGTGAAAAATAACAATATTTGCTTTTATTATAAATAATCCATCTCAATATTATAATAGAAAATTCCTATTTTCAGTAATAATTCAATTAAAATTGATCAGTTTATAATCAAAATTATATTTGAGATTGTCTAAAATCTTAATGTCATATCAAAACTGATTTAAAGCTCTTCAAATTAATATTCAAATTGTATTCGTAAAGATCTCAGCGTAAATCCATATTTTCATTTTAAAAAACCTAGAATTGCCAAACTTCACACATAAAAAAAATGTGATTTGTAAAGAATCTCATTATCTTGAAATGAAAATATGCGTTTTGACTGAGACTTTCAACACATTATCCAGTTCTAATAAATTCTATCAGATAACGAAAATTACACTTCAATTAAAATAACTCTCTCGTTCTAGCAATGTAAATAATCACTTTACTATTGCATAAATTAAAAATTGTAATTTAGTTTAAGCCCATTACCTCTCAAAAGTCAATTTCAGGCAAAGTATGTTCGAAATGAGCTAAAATTTAGAAGGTTGTGGTAAAATTTTCAACTCGATACTCTGAGGTTTGATTGAGATATGAATCAAACAAGGGTAAAAAAAATAGTTCATTTGGCAAGCAAGATTTCTCTGTCCGGATTCATTCAATACATCAATTTTTTTTTCGTCTGAAAGAGCATGTTAAGATGCAGTGCGTGTCATAGCTGTTTTTTTCAAAATAATCATTGTTTTCAAGAAGAGATTAACGGAATTCATCAAAATTTTCATCTAAAACACCAATTTTGGATAAATAATGATATCATTTGTAAAATCTGAAGACGAATTATCTTTCCATACCTTTCTCTCAACTTCGAAATTTTTAACGAAAATTGACATTTTTTAAGCGAGAGAGAGAGAGATGGTCTTAAATTAAGTTTTACACTTGATTATAATCTTATCAGCATATATGTAATCATTGATTGTCTAAAAGGATGAGAACTGTTATAAATTAATTCAGTTCAATATATTGTTACTCTACAACCATACAATAAACTTGCTTGGCAAATTCATTAATATAACTGACAAATTATTTATGATATATACGATGATAATGTCAATGGAAACAAATTTCAACAGATAGCAATGCGATCCTTTAAATGAAATAAATTATGTATTAATATCAAATGATTTTCTCTTTTATAATTTTCAAAATTGTCTTTACTGTAAACATGATTATCTTTCAAAGTAACACTTATTTCAAACAGTTATTTTGAATCGTAGTTGTATAGCTAATGAAAATTCTACATATTTTTAGCTAAAAAAATCTTCAGCTAGTAGAGTTCATTAGTACCAAACTTTTATCTTAATAGACAGTTACAATATTTTAAAAATTCGTTTTAGCAAATTGCATCAAATCAAAATAGCATGTCTCATATTACAGAGAATATTTGAAGTATTGATCGAAATTGATTTCGTTTTCTGATCTTATAAATTAATTTACGACTATATTGAAGTTTCAATAGACATGAATAAGGAAATTAAATGCATTTATATAATTATTTAAAACGAACAATTACGATAAATAAATAATCAATTAACATATTTTTTGTCTAAAATTGAGTAGAATATTCAAAGTATTCCTATTCAAGCGTCTTTATGAATGAGAGTGAATAAGATCATTCTTCCACTCTTAAAATATTTTATTTCTGCAGGTTACAACCAATTTAATACTGAGTTCCAATTCTTCAAAAATAAAGTAAGTAACCCGTTTATATCACTCGATATTATGTAAAAATACATTTATATATACTCATTGATTATGTAGTAAGAATATTGAACATATATTTCGAAGGAATTCTGTATGAAATATTCAACTCAAGTACGAATTTCGTTGTACTTTTACTCGAGAAACTAAATTTCCATTACACAAAAAATGCGATTTAATTCGAAATATTGCAGAGAATTCTTTTTTTGATCAAACTCTAAAAGGAATACATAGTTTACATAGAAAGGTTTCGATCATGATCAGAATCAAAATCATAATTAAAGCATAAAGTTTTCTCGACATTTTACTACCTTTTTTTCTGTTTATCTTTCTAGGCTTTTATGCCATTGGGTAGAATACATTCGGAAACAGTGTTTTGAACGGAATATATTGTCATGCGTTAAATTTACTACGACCCATAATGCACATAAGACAAGAAAAAAATTTAAAAAAAAACTAACATGAATACTAAACGTTTATTTCTGTAACATTCAGTAACAGGATGAAAAGTGTCAATGATGTTGTCCAACTTTGCTCATATAATCTTCCATAGCATCTACGATCACTTGATGATCTTCAGCCTGTGGTAATCCGCTCACAGCAACCACACCAATTACGCCTAGACCGTCGATAATAAGTGGAAAAGCACCACCATGAGCGGCATATTCTTTTTCAGAAATAAGATATTTTTGTTCTATGGTTGTTTGTTGTGAGGCGAGGTATCTGCCCATGTAAAACGATGAATGATGAAACCTGTAGACAGTTGCTTCCTTGCGCGCAATCCAATGCCAGTTATCAGGTGATGTACCATCCATTGCGAATCTAAAAGAAAATTATATATTTAAGCTGTGTTCTTTGTTTGGTTTTGTGTGAATCTGAAGCTTACGTACTTGAAAACTGTACGACCGCCAATAGAAATACTAATCACAGCAGGTTTCTTATCTGTTCGTTGCTTTAATCGATTGAGAATATCTAAACCTAGAGCGAGTGCATCATTGGAATTAAAAGATGGAAAATGGATGGTTTCTTCTTGTTTAAGTAGAATTGGTAGAAGTGCTTTTGCTTCATCTTTTTCTGTTGCTCCTGCGGACATATTGATCAGAATGGAAGGTTTATTGTCGTAACGAAATGAATCAATAGAATAATGCAATACTTAAGCTGGATGTACACTATAATTTGATATAATACGAGATAAGTTGAAACAAAATATAAATTAAAAAAGAAATTATCAATTTGCGCGAAGTAAAACTTACATAAAACAATTCGTACACAATATCCGACAAAGACAAAAAAATAAACCACAGTTGGACTTTTATCTATTGTTTATTTTTCCCATGTATTTTTTTTTTCGTTCTGTAACTGAATCACACACACGTTGTAACTAATAGCAAAAATGCATAAAAGTAATAGTTCTATGCACTTATTAACATGGTGTATTTTTCTATTTTAGTATATTTGTTAAATAAATCAAACTGAGACTGGGACATGAATATTTTAGTTTCAAAACTATTTAGAGACAAACGCGTGCAAGTAATGAGAAAATCTCTTTGTCTCATCAAGAAGACAGTTTTCTCGTTTTTTTCTAACATTTTCTCAAAACACCCTACTCTCGATCAAAATTCAATTTTTTGTGTCATCAAATTGTTGAGTAATGTCTCTGCAGAGCTGAATAGGTACCGTATTTAGAACTGTTGGTTCAGAGTGTGAAGATTTCTGGGCTACAGGGGCAAACTTTTGCACTACCGAGACCATTTCTTTCTCTTTGTATCATCATTCCGAGATACTTAACACTATTTTCGTTGAATTTTTCATTATCTATTCACTGAAAACTTTCCTCTCTCTTGCCAAAGGATGCGTAAAGCCAGGAAAAGTTGTTTCACATCAGGT
Organism: Macrotrachela quadricornifera; assembly: GCA_022393335.1. NCBI lineage: Eukaryota > Metazoa > Rotifera > Eurotatoria > Philodinida > Philodinidae > Macrotrachela > Macrotrachela quadricornifera. The sequence continues at coordinate 7,166 of JAJEKB010006514.1, read as the reverse complement.
AGATGTATTAAACAAAAATCTTGTCCCATTAACTATCTTCTTATCTTTTTATCTTTCGTAAATAATAAAAGGCAACAACTCACAAAATAGTTTTCGAACAAGACAAAACTACGAGAAATCCGAAGACAGCAGATTCTTTTTTCATATGAAAAAGAAAATAAAAGAAAACTTATGTCATCGTTATGTTAGATTATTCATAAAGTTTGCAAGACATAAAGCAAAATCCTGTACAATGATATTAACGAAGAAAACAAACTCAATGAAACTTCTCTTCAAAATGAATGAAAGTATTAAAAGTAGAGATGAGCAAGCCGGAGATTTTGAAGATCAAATCAAGTCATGAAAATTTCTTTTTAATGTACTTAAAAAAATAGTAAAAAACATGTTTTCATATAAGAATTTCCGGAACACGTATTTTTGTCTAAAATGAAACGAAAAAAAAGTGTAAAGTATTCAACACAGCATAAGTGGTAGTTGGAGTGCTGTCACAAAGACATATTCGTACACACACATTATCGATTCTTTTTTTTTCTTGAAATATTACTATCCTTTGCACTCAATAATAGATTTCAATGTTTTGCTCATAAGTTTTTTAATGAAAAGAGCGACCGACCTATAGTTTTTGTCACTCGAAAGAGTAATAATCAACGTTAGAAAACATGTGAAGAAAGAAAGAATTCGAGATGAGACAGATTTTTTTCAAAACAATTTCTTATTGAGTCATAAAATCGATGCCAAGATTACTCTCATAATTTATTCCTTATACTGTATAGAGAAAAAGAACATTTGTTAATGTCTCCTCCAGATTCAGACATGATTAGATGGATAATATTTCACCTTAATTATTCAGTACTTGCTTATAATAGTCTAGGGCTTTATCGTACTTTCCTTGATTCTCAAAAATAAGACCAATGTTGTCGAATACATGAGCAAAGTATCTGATTAGTGCTGACTTATTGTTCATCATTCAATCATATGCATGATCAAACTATTCTCTTGTTTCTTTTTATCCAATGCAAAGTGGGCTACACTTAGATTAAAGTATACATGTATATTTTCAATTTATGTGAGACGCATATACAGAACTGAAGATACGTAAAAATAGTGCTTCTCTAGAATACAGTTGTTGTCGAAAATGTCGAACTTTTACTGAGTAACATGACATAGCCAAAGCTGAGCCATCTCATAGTCAGAGTCTTGTAACCACCGCTTGAGCGAATGGCCTCTTGTGCCGTATCTATGTTCGATCGAAATTGTCAGATTATGTTGAATATAACAAAAGAAGCCGTTTTATTATAGATTGAAGTGGCTAATGTGCATGTCATCTTTTTCTCAAGACATAACAAGGATCGGCATATTAATGAATAGATTGTTGGTACACGAATTTTGTGATCGCTACACAGCATAGCAATATATATAAATGAGAGTTGTGTATGATCTGTAAAACTACCGAGAGACTCCATGAGATCCAAGAATTACAACAGTATTTATGTACAATACATGATAGAGGAGACAACTGCTCACCTTTGAAATTCGTTCTCTGTTGTTGTTCGCTATACAACTTGAAGAAACTAGTGACGTTACCAGATTGAAAATTAATAAGATAGAATAGCCCATATTGTCTTATTTTTAAGTTGCTACTAATTTTACTAGTCAATTAAGTGCATTTTAATGAACATCAAATATCTGTCCGTTTCTAGAAATAGGGATTATTAGTCACAATTGAAGAAATCAAAAAAAAATTTCATGATATATATAAAAGCTATTCTGTGTCTGTAATTTGATCAAATTTAATTTCTTAACGAAAATAAACAACTTTGGCCATATAACACTCTAACATCGTGTAATTTTACTCCTTTTCTTCGAATCCACACTTTAACTGTTAACTTGGACAATCGATTTTGTCTATCACTTTCAAACGAACATTTAGCAAGATGAAATTAATAAAGACGACAAGACGTAATACAATATTAGATGTATGTTTGAGCAGTTTGTATAGATTAGAAATGGAGCGTCATTCCAATGTCTATTTCAAAGAATTCGTCTACAATTTCATTGATTTGCATAGAAATAGCAAAGTTGTATTCAAACAAACTCTTACGATCTTCGAATCCTTTTTTGAATGAATAAATTAAGCACAATTTTAAAAACCTGCTGTTACAAATAGATTCTTTCATACACTTTCGCTATATATAAAAGGAGGTACAATGTATTACTATTAAATGACGTCTTGGAGTTTTTAGGATCCCATCTTACCACCCAATTATTTCTGGTTACGTCACTCAGGAGAATGTCCTCGAAATGTTACAGAATAATAATTTGAAAACTATTTACTGTTTTCGTCTCAGTCCCATTGTTTCTTCTTGGATGTCCTATGAAATCGATTCATTGTGGCACACTATCTCACAAAATTTCTTTCTCAAAAACTTCTTTGAAACTTAAAATATAGAGAAGAAACATTTATTTTCTATTTCGTTATCAAACAGTGCACATTGTTGAAAGACACAAGAGAAATATAGATGAATTAACATCAAAAAACTGTCGACGAGTTAGAGCCATGATCGTTAGCTATAGTTTGTTTGGCTTCAATCGTAACTATAGATGGTGCTTTAGGTAATTCATTGTTCTCTTCGTTGAAAAGGACATTGAAGAAGGCTAGTGTGCTGAAAACGAGCAAGATTCCGACGACCAATAGTTGAAATTCAAGACTGAGAGAACCAGCGTATAGATAAGCAGAAGCTGATGCAATACCCTAAAATTGATTTATTAGTGTGTTGTAAGGAACATTTCAAAAACTTTTGTACCTGTACCAATTGGAATATGGCAAAAGCCGAAGCACTCGTCTTTTTGTATCGTCCAGCTAACACACTTGACAACTAGAGCAAAAAATTTAAAAGAAATAGAAATAAAATAAATTTACCTGAGTATTTATGCCACTATCAGCGAGGCCGATCAGAAAAGAGGTAATAAAGGCGACAACTTGACTCGCTGACGAACTATTTAAGACATGTGTTTTTCATTCAAATCGTTTCATTCAAAATTATTCACCTCAGATCAATGTATGGTTTTGTATCAGTTTCACGTGCTGCTGCGTCGAATGGAATATTAATAAAGATTGAATAGCCGGAAATGATTTGTAGGACAAAGGCAACCAAAATAATTAAAGCACGTTTTGATGGAGTCTTTGGTTTAGTAATAAATCCGAAGAGACCACTACCTACTTTCTCATCAAGAATTCAAGTTTACAATCATTTAAACTTACCGAGAATTTCGCCAGCACCAATGAGTAAACCATGTAAACCAATTAATCGTTTTCGCTTATCTATTCGAATCAATTATATTTTATGTATCAGAATATTAACAAATATTTTACCTCCATATTTGATGTAATGACCAATGCAGGATGAATAAACAGTCGAAAATAGCGTTTGTGCGAAGCCTACAAAACTATATTTTCAGATATTCCTTCTAATCACACGGATATCTTGACGTAGATAGTTTACTTGTCTTTTAACCTCAAAGAATACCTATCTAAAGAAGAACATTCACGAGCTCTTTTTCTGAGCGAACAGACACTCAATTAAATTGACTTAGAATCTAAGAATTGATATCTCACTCTCATACGATAATTTACCTGTATAGGCGAATGTAATTAGCAGAAGTAGCATGTTTTTTGTTTTCAAAAGACGTAAGGCAATATTTAATGTGTGTCCAACATCAGCTAGAGTTGTTTTTTGTCGTTTTTGCTGCTCTTTTGATTGGCGTCGTTCGATAAGTGAACGCCAAAACATGATTGCAAAGATAAGAATACCAATGGCGGCGACAGCCGACAAACCGATGAAAAGTGGATGGCGTGTTGATCGAGTAATCACTTCGGTTTTGACCGAGAAATAAACATACAAATTGCCAGGAAAAACACTGATGAAAAGAAAAAAGAAAGAGTAAAATAGTTAGAAGTAAATTAGAATAAAAGTTAAAAAATTTGCGACTGCTACCAAGTGTGAAATAACAATTAAATTCAGATAGCTTAGAAAGATCAAACTGTTATCACACTTACCTGGCTTGCGATAATGCCCAGAAAATACCAGTATTTCGACTAATAGTCTCGTCATCAGAGTTTATTGCCAGATAGGTGCCTTCTGCTGTCCAAAGTAAGGCTCCACCAGTACCAACCAAGACTGATACGAGGTAAAACGACCAGAGTTGTGGTGACACGAATGATAATACGTAGAACCTGCAAGAAAAAACACGATATCTATTTTATTTTTTCAAATATCAGTTTATATGGTTATATTTTGTCTTAAAAATGATTAAATCATATAATCAATCTCTCCGTTTAGCATATCAGAATTCCTATCATGAAACTGTTTGTATGAGTCACTCACAAGTATGTGAATCCAGCGATCAGCATGGACATAGTCGGTCCCAAAATGGATAGGACAACAGGTGCGAATATATTAACGATTCCCATAGTTGACCAAGCGATGGCGAGACTAATAAAAATTAATATAAACGATCATTTTTATAATGAGACATGACATACCTAATATAACCAGTGCTCTGAAAACCAGTTCCATTGATGGTGTCGTTTTTCACACCTTCGAGTACACTTTGCTGACAAAGAAAAAAGAGATTTCATGAGGATGTAAATGAAGAACTACCTGCATCATGGTAGTAGTCTGAAAGGCTGTGAATAAAGCCATAAAGCCTAATCCAAGTAAAAGCACGTTGACAAGGTGTGAATCCATGTTTATTTCGATCAAGCACTCTGGTAAAAAAAAAGAATAACACTGGCCGTCACACGTGCAACGATAAGAATGTAAGAGAAGGTAATCTAATTTGTTCTGACATAGCTGTTTTTATTTTTTCTTAGTTTTTGAAGAAAACAAAGAAAAGATTAAAAAAAACTGAACTTCTCACGAATAATTATACATAAGATTAGTTTTCTGCTCATGAAATCTTTTCTTCTAGTGTAAATCTCGATATTTTTCTCATGTCACGAAATCATACTCTTTATTTACAAAATTGAGCATAAATTTGGTGTTGAAATTTGGTTTCAAAATAGTTTTTCTTTAACTTCCTAGAAAAACATTGTATGATATATTTTGTAGATTTCTGACAATATCTTAGTTTTGTTATTGTAAGGTATTACGAATCCATAATAAAATAAATGTCATCAACAACGCAGCACAATAATATTTTCTTGCCTACTCGTCATTGACTTCTTATCTTTATTATATTCTTTTACTTTACTAACAAAGATAATCATCTCCATCATTATGATATAGCTTCACAGAGCGATAGAGAACAATAAAAAGCTACTTACAGTCACCGAGTTACTCATGACCGTTGATTTCAGTTCTACCGTTATGTCATACCAAGACCTCGATCCACGCTATGTCGATGTAACAAATTCGATTGCTAAAGTGTTGGTTTGAATATTTCGATTAATCTTTAAGAACTCTTCATACTTCATGATATAGATAAGCGGTAAATGTATACGTCACTAAATGCTAAGAAATTTTACTGTTACCATCGGTTTTTAGTGGAATAGCATACTATTCATTAATGAAGCTCGAGGATGGGTATGGATCATCTTAAATTTTTGGGCACCACCTAAATATAAATATGTCCAAATGCAACTATTCAACAAAGATGTGTTATTTGAAACATTTTTTTATCATTGTATAGTTTACTTATGCGGTAATGTGTACGTTACCCGTTGACGTAAGTTGCATGATGTGGAATTGAATTTACTTGATTACTCCGCAGGTTATCCTGACGTTTCACTCTCAGTGCTTGATATAATGACATCTGTGGACTACAAAACTTACATATGATAATAATTTCAGCTCGAAATTCCTTTATTTGTAAGAGGACATTGCTGATGTCTTTTAGGATTTTTCACGGATTGGTAACCCCAAAAAGCCGCTGTTTCTCTCTTGCAAAAATAACAGTCTTTTCTAGAACACACAGAGAGTAAGAAGTAATAAATGTTCGTCATCACCAACATTTTCGAAAATGGTTTAAGTTGCAGTAGTAACAAATTTATTTGTTTATCTATTAAACTGATTTTACAATTCCTTTATAGTTTTAATAAGCATTTTTACATGATCGAGACGAAAATCGTTTGCAGATACTAACATTTCAAAAAGTTCTAAAGCAGGTTGAAAATATGAAAGTGCTTCTGAATATTTTTTCATGCAATAATATGCCGAACCCGTATTGTGGTAGAAAGTAGCCAACGAAAGAGGCTCTAGAAGAGGACTTTCTTCATAAATTTCGATTGCTTTTCTGTGAAACTTAAGTGCTCTAGGATATTTTGCCATCCTAAAATACATTGAACCAATAGTGTTGAAGGAAGTCGCCAAGCCAGGATGCTTTGGAGGAAGAGTTTCCTGAAGAATTGCATGGGCTTTCTCATGAAACGAAAGCGCTTCCGAATACTCAGCTATTTTAGCATGAATAAAACCGATGTCAGTATACAAAGTAGCCAATGAAGGATGATTTGGAGGTAGGTTCACTTGATCAACTTCGAGCGCTTTTTTATAAAATGAAAGTGCTGTTTGATATTCTTTCATGTCGCAATACAGTGAAGCAACATTGTGATAGCAAATCGCTAAATCGGGATGATTTGAAGGGAAGACTCTTTGAAACATTTGAAGTGTTTTTTTGTAAAACGAAACTGCTCTTGAGTATTCTTCCATGCCATGATACGCTAAAGCAATATTATGGCAGCCATACGCTAAATAAGGATGATTTACAGGAAGATTTTTTTCTAAGATTTCCAACGACTGTTGGTGGAAGAAAAGTGCTTTAGAATATTCTTCTCGGGTGTGATACATTTTGCCTAAGTTATAATAAGACATAGCCAGATCACGATGGTTTGGAGGAAGATATTTTTGTCGAATTTCGAGTAGTTTTTCGTTAAACAGAAGTACTCGTGAATCTGCTGTCATGTTTTCAAAATTTTCAGCGATGTTGTTTAAAGAAATCGGCAAAGAGGACTGATCTGACATAAGATTTTTTTGAAAGGCTTCGAGTGCTTTAACGTAAAAAGATCCCTTCGATTGTTTTATGTTGTCATCAACTGTAGCGATGTGAGAAGAATCGGTTGTTGAAAAATGATCATTCATAGGAATATTTTCTTCGTCAACTGTAGATGA